>MPNW01000257.1:102107-125567 GCA_011800805.1 Hirudo medicinalis | reverse complement strand
ACCTTAATACGTGCTACATACCTTTTACTTTTAAACAGACTAAGTTATTATATTCTTACGTTTCTCAAGTAGATAACTTTCTGAAACAATATATTATAACAAAATATGTCCAATCATTATATAAGAAACATGGCAAGCAGTTGGCAAAACAACCGGCCCACAATACATATTTATCAGTCAGCCAACATTCCGCGGGTTTGCCAATTGGTTTATGCTAGGGGCCTTACGTGGCCCTCCTATTTCATGCTATCTGGGATCCTAGTAGTCCGTGAAAACTAAAGAAATTAAAAACATAATGTAAGCGTTAATTTTCCTGCATAAAAAATCATCCCTTTTTTAAATTTCGGCTGTCAGGAACTTTTAATGAAAGATAATAAAAAAATTAATGAAAGATTTGCAAGCTATGCAGATTAATAACTCCAATGTATTTTTTTTGAAATAATATTAATATCAAACATTTTTTAACAGAGAAACATTTTTTATTTTGAATTACGTTTTAATTTCCTAATGTTTTTTTTTTTTAAAATATTGTTGCTATAGTGATCCTTTAATTGTTCGTGCGCCTTCCAAGTTTTCTACAGCTGGAAGTATGAAACCATTACACAAAGCGTTACTTAAGATTACGAATAATCTTCCAGCGGAATCTTATTTTAAAAATGGGGAGAAGGATCCAGCTAAAAATCCTGTTTACATTAGTTTTAACAGGGTTTTTTGTGATATTTGTTCTTTTCTTGAAAGTTGTAAAACTGTTGATTTTACAAAAAAATTGTAAGATTTATGCATGAACTTTTGCTGGCAGAATTGTTATTTAAAATATTTTTTAGGGATAACATGGTTTTGACTCTCTGGAATGATTTTGAAAATCGCCTTCCATGCCATTTTGTTCAGATTAAAATGCTTGAAATGGCTCGATATCTGCAACTTAAAAAGGTTGTTTAATTATGACTTGACTTAATAAAGACTTGACTTTATAAGATGCTGACAATTGTTAATTATTAGGAATACTCTATAGCCATCTGTCAGTGCTATGATAGGATGTTGATGAAATGGTTTAGCTACATACACAGAACAGATTTTGATAACATTCAAGAGCTTCTGGAAGCATTTCCAGATCACGATTTTAAGCATCCTGCAACCATGCGATCAGTGAGTGTCAATCCTTTTCCTGATTAATTAGCAACTTAACAAAACTCTTAAATAATACAGTTAGAAGCCATTATTGGTCGCCTTGTGTGTCGATACCATTTGGTATTTGAAGCTGACATTGACCTTGTGTCACCACATTCTCTTCATGAATGTCTCAAAGTTATGAGGAACTTCCATGTTATCATGGATTCTCTGTTTTTAATGAAGCATCTCCAAAAGCAGATTTTGAATGGTTTGTGATGACTGTGTTTGTGTTGAATGGTTTGTATCTGACAAAAAAAGAGATGCTTTACTAGTTAATCTTAAGAAAGAAATTAGATTGATTGATCATTAGCTTTTGACATTTCTATGCATCATATACTTTTGATATCAAAAATTTAGTTCGCTGTTAAAAGAAGCTGAGAAATGTTTGAATGGTGATATCAACCCACAATTAAATTTTCAGCAACAGTTCATGTATTTGTCATCAGCAAGCAGTTGATGCAGCTAGGACATCATACCAGGGTTGGATTTAATTTTTTTCTACAATTATTTTTTAACATAAAATACTTGCCACCGACATGTCAAATTATTTATTTGGTGATATTTATTGAATTTAATAATATTTGTTAATTATTTTAAAATTAAAAAATACTCATTCAGTTGGTCAACCATCTAGAGTTTTGTGTTCATTGCATGGAGTCATCCAGTGATATTGAATGGAAGTCGACATTGTCATTTGCTCTTTGCCAGTGTTACTATGAGTTGGGGCTTTGTGAAAGAGCTGAGGTTGGTGGTTACTTCTAACAATTCCACAATTTCTTACAATTCTGCTGTTTTTACGATTCTACTGCTACTTACAAAACACAATTCATAATCTAATGTAATATTAGTTATTATTCTATTCATAATTAATTTGATGATCTAATGAATCTCATTGTTTAACCTAGTTAAAAATATCTCCTAAACTCTTTTGTGTAGCTAAGATTGTTCATAACTTCTCATTGAATTTTTGAATGATTATAAATGTATTTGATGCATTAATCGCACATTCTTTTAATTATATTTATCCAACAATTCAATATCAATTACATTAATAGTAAGCTTAGATTTTAATTGATAAAATAAAACTGTAAATCTCAGAAAATGTCAATAAGTTTTGGATTGTAGGCACATGCGAGGAAATTTCTATTTCATCTCGACCAATCAAAAGATTTTCTCAGTTCTCAACTTGGAAAAGGAGATGAATTCATGGTTTCTCTGAGGGCAGCTACCATAAAGGTTTGATAAAGTGGTGCTTGTTATGGCAATGTTTTAATTGTCTTAATTCTTGGTGCACAAAACTGATTCAATTGGTTGCTCAACAGATGGCAGTGATGGTGTTTAGAAGATGTGTTGTGGAGAATCGCAGGAGACCGAGTGGCTTCATGAAACCATCCAATAAGTTCAACCTCAATGAAATAGCACATGTTAGTTCTATCATTTTCAAGAGAATCATTCTCAGTGGCTCCTATTCACAACAGTCGTTCTTTTGCTAACTGGATTTAAACTATATGTTAGGCAGTGGAATTAATTTAATTGAAGATTTATTCAATAATTTCATTGCAATCATTTTTGCTGCTCAGCTTCCCTGGCCAAGGACACAGACTGAGTCTCTGCTTTCAGCCATGTTTGAAGGAAGCTCTGCTCAATTCTTTGCAATAATGATGACTCTGGCTGATTCAAGAAAGAGAATCCTGAAGACATCACCAGCAGTTAACGAAGAGGAGGATGTCGAAGGTGCTGATGTTTACAACGAATTGTTTTTCGCAGCACAGGAAATCATTGGAGGTTTGAAACAAAACTTAATTTATTTCACTAGCCATATTAATATAATATTTTGATGTCATTCATACCAGTTAAAATTAATTAAGCTTAATCATAATCATGATCTCATTGTCCATTACATCCCATATTTTATTAACTAATTGCTAACATTTACTTCTTCGTGTAGCAAATAATTCATATACGAACTTGAAATTGTTTTGAAAAGGTGGAGGAGGAAGAAAAGAGAAGAAACAAGGAGAGAAAGTTGAATTGAGAGGAAAGATGATGGCAGGTGTTATGGAGGGGGTGCTCTTTGAGCTTGCAAAACATGGTTGTCATATGTTGCTTATTTGTTGAACTATAAATAACTATAATAAATTTATTGAAAATACTTAGGCTTAACTGAGTATTTTAGACATTATTGGAATTATTTCATATTTTCAATAATTTAATTTCATGCTACAAATTATGAGATTTGCTATGAATTATGATAATTGCATGGATAAAAAAAGTTTGAAGGGGCAAGACTTCCAAAATGTTTCATTTTTAAATGTGGTGCTTGTGTGAAATATTTAAAAATCATTTAAAACTTGTTTTTGTTATTTAAGGTAAAAATGGAGTTTGTCTGTCAGATGTGGCAGAATTTGTGAAGCTTGCTTTTAATTATGAAAAGTTTGAGATCTTCAATGTTTGGATTCACAAAACCTTGGACTTGCTCAAGGTAATTAAATTTCAATTTTATATTAAATTTTAAATTTTAAAGTTAAATTTTATTTTTTTCAATAAATACTAATTATACAACAATATCAGCTCAATTTGACAGATTTCTTTATAATTTTAGGCATCAGAGGAAATGATCCACAAGAAGCTGGCCTTGGAGTTGGAGATTGTAAAACTTGTGGACAAGATCACCATGAGGAGGGGAGTAGGAAAGAACAATCCTGAACAGTTGTACATAGGTGAGAAGGGAAACAAAACCATTCATGAACATTCAAAAGTCCAAATTTTGGAAATTTCAATTTTTTTCTATCATTTTCGTTTCTTCTATACATAGGTATTGAACAAGATCTTTGTTGTCTTGTTGAAGTGATGTTTGAATACACACAGAAGTTTTATAATGTGAGTTAATGATTACTTAGTTTACTCATAGTTGCTCAGGCTTTCTGAATGAAATCAATGAAATCTCAACCAGTGCTGTGCTGAGAAAAAACCAAACAATACAAATGATGAATAATGCTAAAATGTTTGGAGCCTCAAAGAAATGAATACAAATTAAAACACAATATATTAATGTAGCAACTTGTAGAGAGACAAATTTGTGCGTTGTATTTATAAAATAATGATATATTTTCCCAAATTTCAAATAAAAATTTTACCCATTCATAGCAGAAGGATTGTGGAGTAGACATGTATATGTTGGTCGATGCAACAATAATGGTTTGGGTGAGATGTAGGAAATTCATCCATCCTCAGAACCCAAATGTGGTGTTCAACAACAAAGAATCTCTCAACAGGATAATCAAATTGATTGAAGCCAACTGGATTCTCTACAAGGTTTGGATAATTTTTAGGATTGTAATTATAATAATTATTAATAATAACTAATTATATAAAATAATAATGATCTTAATTAATTAATCTGTTTGGATAGATTATATTAAATATAAAAATTACGATTGAAAAGTGGATGGAGTTGATGATGAAGATGAAGAACATGTTTGAGTTGTGTACCATGGAGAACCATGAACCTCTCCTTGTAGCTGAACTTTGTCTTACATTGGCACTCATCCTCGAAGCTTTCTCTTGCTATTTCCCTGAGAATCAACATAGATCTGGTGA
Organism: Hirudo medicinalis; assembly: GCA_011800805.1. Taxonomy (NCBI): domain Eukaryota; kingdom Metazoa; phylum Annelida; class Clitellata; order Hirudinida; family Hirudinidae; genus Hirudo; species Hirudo medicinalis. Next base: position 120,797 of record MPNW01000257.1, on the reverse strand, counting down.
ATTTATTTTTATCTCGTGTTTATGATTGCTAGTGCTCTTAATTGTTGCACATTTGTCCTGATAATGTTTTCTATTTTGAAAGGATTGAAGAAGGTAAATGAATTAAAGTTTAATTTTTCATTAATGTTTTTCTTATTATTTTTTGTTAGCGAAATGGGAGGTTTAATAATTATTTTCAAATTAAGGGATCATTAGGATTAAATTAAAATTTGGCCATATGCATGCTTCATAAATTTCTTTTTATGATTTACAATTAGAATTCCATTTTGTACAGATATTGTGCACAACTTTAAGGATCTAACCAAAAACTCAGTGGATTACCTGTCAAGTTCTTACCAGGTGTTGGAAGATGGCATCACGATGATTTCTTCTGCTCGTCGTTCATTTTCTCTCGATGCAGATTTTTATGAAATTGAGGTTTTTATGAGACTTGTTACAAGTCAATTGTAATAATATAGCAAAAATAAATTTTATTACGGTAAAAAAATGACATGATATTTTAAATTGATCCTGCTAGAAGTTAAAACAGAAATGCAAACTTGAACAATTAAAAATTCAATAAAAACATTTCACAGAGTTTCAAGGACTGTAATTCCAGAGAAATGGAAAATGGAAATGAAATGAAGGCTGAATTTCAAAAACTGAATATTGACTTGATGGACATTCACACTGAGATGCTCTTCCATTTTGTGAGAATTTCCACCAAAGTGTCCCATCTTAAGACTCCATCAAGTTTGAGTTTATTTGTAATGTTGCCATCTTAGCATGAATTCTTCTTCTCAAATAAAAATATAAACTGTTGTAATTTTTATTGATCAACTCATTGTTCGTGATAAGTAGGTTACATTAAAATATGCATTTTTTTGTAAACTTTAGTCGTTAATGAATATTCAGATGCGAACAAAATTCTCGGTGGCACCAACCTCCAGAAAGCCTTCCATCTCATGACTCAGGCCTCCTTCCTGCAAGTAAACAGTCCAAGAACTCCTAGCAGAAGGAGAGAACTCTTGAATGTAAATTGAATACCTCAATTGACATTTGTTGATGTTAACAAAGTATTCCAACTGGAAAAATGCTAAATAATGAAAAAATACTCAAGAGGGTCAATAATGTCAAGGGCTTGTGAGGCACATTGCTCACAACCAATAGGGTTTCTTCTGTCGGATAAACATATTGTCAGCTCAAAGCAATTTAATCTAATTTGATTTTTCAGAATTTTGAAAACAACTGATAATTTCTTAAAATTTAACAATTTTATTTTATCATAATAATTTAAAGTGATTTAAGGAATGTAAGCTGAACTAATTTTGTTGCAATCAGAAAGCATCCAAAAGTCTGCACAAGATGAGTCTCACAAATGAAGCTCTCAACCATTCCTCCTTCACCTTCCCATCAGTTGTTCCACTTCCTCCTGTCTTACTCGACAGATCTGATAACTCTCTGACCTTTGTGGCGGCACCCTTCACTCCTCGAGATTGTTCACAGGTAGATGCGTCGATATTGTTTACTGGCATTATTATTATATTATCATTATATTGTTCATTATTGTTCATGTAGGGTTATTGTTACTAATATCACAATTTTCATATTGCAAGACATTGTCTAAGAGATAAATTCTTGTAATGGTTAACTGGTTATTCACAAGAAGTTCCATTCCATTGAGATTGTTGAGGATAATTTTCTACAACTAAGCATCAATATCAATGAATCAAATAATTATACACATTTCTTTAGATCTATTTAAATCTTCAGGTTGTTTGCTATAAATTGTTTGGATGCCTTGCAACTCCAACAATTCAAAATGCTCGAGTCATCGATAACAATTTACCCGGATGCGGTGTTGCTGTGAGTTGGCTACAGGATTTTTTTTTAGAAAGTCTTAAACAGATCTTTAATTCTTACATTGAATTTTTGTAATTTTATTACTTAATTATTTTGTTTAATATAAGTCATTTGTAATTAGTTGTTGCTCTCTCATCAGATCTCACCATTAAAACCCATTTTTCATGTCACTGGACTGACATTGGGTGAGAAGTATGTGTTTGCACTTGGTGCTTACGACTTCAAAGGAAATTTGATTGGTCAGAAAATAGGAAGGTCAACCCAGCCAATTCAGGTCTCACACCAAATGTCAACGTTACTGGCTTGGTCTCATCTGAGCAGGGTCAATATTTTGAATATTATTTCTATAATTATTATCATAATATTATTAGTATTTATGTAATAAATGTATAATCCATAATTGTTCAGTGTTGGACCAACTGCAGGAATAAAAGGTGGATTCTAAAATATTTTAATTATAATATGTATAATAGATTACAATAGATTAATGTAATTACCAGTCGTATAAATATGTAATAATTCCAATTGTCTATCTTAAGGTTGCTTTTGATCTTTGTTGTCAAAGTGTGTTTGAAGAAGCTTCAAGGGAGGTGTGGCGGCATTTTATTTTGGAGCCTCACATGACTGAGGAAAACAATTTTGACATTGAGAACAACATTCAGTTTCATTTCTCAAACTACTGGTTTGTTGCACTTTCTTATGTAAACAAAATATGTGCAAAATATTGTTTTAAATTAGTATTTCTGTGGCACAATTTATTTTTACCATCAAGATTATTATTTCTATGAATTTTATTTCGTTATTTGATGACTAATGTGGTACTATTTTGTACTTATTTTGTGTAATTATCGTAATGATGATTCCCTTAAAAAGTTTGAATCCTGCTGCAATCAAGTGGACATCAGACCTTCAGAAGCAGATGCTACTCATGGTGCTGATGATGATTGTTAACATTGAAAGACAAACATTGGATCATGTTATTACATCAAAGGCTAGCCAGGTATTCATAAATCCACTTGAAGTTTCAGTGAAATTCAGTAGTTTTAATATAATTACGACAACATAACACCGATAGTATTTGATGCTTATTAAAAAACGCCTATTTATTATTAAATCACAAAATGTTTAAACATTCAAGATCATCTGTCTCAGAGTTTGTGAGAAGTCCATGCTCTCCATTGAGCTGAGTCAAATGATTGAGGATCCTTTGCGTTGTTTGGAAGCCATTCTTCAGTGCTATGAACTGCTGTCACCATTGATTGCTCATAGAATTTTTAATGAAACCACAGCTTTTGTAAGTGAACTGTTAAAGTGCCAACTTGCTTTGCTGAATTTTATGATTGATAATTCATCAAATGTTAAAGATTGTCTGCATTTTAAAAAGTGATGTTTTCAACTTTGGGTTTATTATTTTATTCATTCGAAACTGGATGTGTCATTCTATTGTTTAATATATTTACAATGATAAAGAATTTGTTGGCTTTTGATTGAAATGCAGGTCATGATGAAATGCATCCAGGGACTGGAGGGAATTCCAGGAAAGACAAGATGCATCAGAGGTTCGCAAGCTGCTCAAGATATTTCTGGTGTAGTCACAAACTGTTGCTATCTTCTTGCCAGGGTTTGATTAGTCTTTCTTTTAATTTTGGTGTCATCAAAATAAATTTATCAGTGTTAAATTAACTTATAATCTTAATTAAATAATTAAATAACAAAGTTATCTTATAATTTGTTGTCGATGATGTGATTGTTGATAAATTCTTAATAATAATCCAGTTAAATCTTTGCTTTCTTAATTAAGTTTTTAAGAAAACAAGGTGATTCAGACAAGGCAAATTATTATGTTGAGTTGGGCCAGAGATTAATTTCACCAAATTATGAACCCCATCTAAAGACTATTGTCAAACTCAATACAAACTTTAGCAATAATCATGCAAAGTCTTCTAAAGGAGGTGTGAATTTCCACAGACTTTTGAAAATATTTTCAAGTTACTTAACTTTGAAATAATGAACTCATCAATCTCAGAGAATAGTTTGATTAATTTTTTAATAACATTTTCTAAATTGTATTCTGAACAGGTGAAGGAGGCTTAAACTACAATGTAGAGAATATTTTCCTAAACAGTTTGTCAGCATCTGAGGCCTATGAAGAAATACAGATGATTAGAACTAAGAAGCCTGCAAGATATTTAGAACTCCTAGTAAAAGTTTGCCAAAAAGGATTGAAAGAGAAGGAATATAGCAAAGTTCTGCAATGGTGTGAAAAGCATGCAGCATTCTTTGCAAATACGTAATTATTTGTTCACACTTTTTTGAAAAATTGCGAATACACCAAATGATTAAGCAAATTGAAAGCCAAGAAATTATGATTGTTATGGTTTTTGAAAAGCATTAATTTTAGTGCTTTTAGATTGGATTTTATTTCCTTTTCTTATGATTTGGCTAACTCATTTCTTCAAGTTAGATGAGTATGATGTGATTCTTCAGAACAAAGTCAGAATCTGAATCAAAGAAAGAGGAGAACGAAGAAAAACAACCAAAGAAGAAAGGAAAGAAAATGAAAGATAGAGATTCAAAGACTTCCTCCAAGTCCAATGCTGATGAAGTAGTTGATGATGACGTGAAGTACTACGAACTCACCACCTACAAGTGCCCCCAATCGGTTTCATTTTTTTGTTTAAATCATTATTTGTCATTTTTACCAATAATAATCTTCATTAATTTTTAAGTCAACTCGAGGCGATATTATTATGCAACTGAAGAAGAAGAATAAGCTGGAACTTCCTGCAATTAAGGTCATTCATTCTTTATTCATCCCCACCCTTACATGCTGTGGTGATTATTATTATTATTGTTATTGTTGTTTTTGTTGTTGTTGTTTGTTATTATTATTATTATTATTATTATTATTATATTTAACTAGTATTAGATAATTATTTTCCAAGTTACATTCTAATAATTGTATCGAAGTAGAGGATAGTATTACAACAAATAGTTCAATGTTTATGTTTTCAAACACCAGGATAGTGATGCAGAAGAGGAGAGGAGCAATAGATTAACTGAGGTGTTTCAATCATTTACTTGATTCATATTTTTACAACAGTAACAGCGATAAAGCTATTTTGCTTGACTAATTTGTGATGTAAGGAAGCCTACTAAGTGTTTTATTCAATTGAATCAATCAGCTGGCTGGTGCCTTGACAAACTCTTTTCTACCTCTTTATAAACAAATACTGAAAAGAAGGAAATTCAGAACAATAATGAAGGGACAATCTGAATCAAGGAGCATGGTAAGTACCTGTGCATCAATGTTATTGCAATAATTAGCTAGTGATTGTAATAACTATTTTATTTCATTTTAAGCAAAATTTAATTACGTACCTTAAAATTATTTCTCAGATGAATTTAATCCATGGTTTGGTCCTCTTGAATCTATTTCTGAAGAAATTTCGTCTTACTTCTGAAAAAGACTGCACCAAGTTTGGCTTTGAATTTTTAAATTCATTTTATATATAAAATTGTGAAACTAACTTTTCATTAAATAAGCAATGAATGAAATTTATCAAATGATTAATTACTCTTAATTTTTCTAAACATTTGTTTATAAGGTTTTGATTTTTAGGATGCAAACAATTGTTGAAGATTATTGTCACATTGAAAGTTCATCTTTCATCCTCAACATTTCTAAACTTCAATTTCTAAAAACTAAGATGCAAACCTGTACTTCCAACTTTCTAAGTGGTTCATTGAAATCCATGATAGGTATGAAACCTTATTACTTTTCATTGATGCCAAATGAACACAATTTATAGTACTACTGGCGTGCAGGTTAAAATCCTGCGTGCGGCAGCAATTGTCGTAATGTGTCATGCTCGCAATACAGCCTGCACTGCCAGGCTACCCTCGGGTAGGTAGACTGATTAAAATGTGCATTCATGTCCCATTTGGATAAACAAGGCTCACAAAAGATTGGACAAAATACCCAAATACATTAGCGTGCAAAGTTGTCATTAGTTAATTAGATTTAATATCATCAGTTAACTTCAAATATCTTTAAAAATGTATTTATTGGTTCAGCAAAATGTAATCTGTAAAATAATGAGATACCAATAGATTGCTTATAGACTGGACTAAATTTATTTTTAGGGGAGAAAGCTGCAGAAGATGGAAAGATCATAGGCAAAGACCAAGACTTGAAGGAGAAAAAAAAATTAAAAATAAGCCTTGAGAAGAAGCAAGTCCTGGATACTCAAGAAGAGGATGGTGACCTCAATGAGTGCCTGAAAGCATTGACCAGAGCAATTGTATGCTTGATTTAATTGCTTAATTTTATAATCTAATTTGAATTTAACTTGCTATTGTGCACTACCTTCTCCCACTAATAACAGCTGAACTGCATCAACATTTTTTACCGATTACCTTTTGTTTGTCCAGGTATTGTCACACCGATTTGGACATTGGATAATTCTTCAGAACAGCTGCATTCAGCTTTGGAATGCAACGAAACAACTGCTGGAACTTTTTCCTCCTCCCTTACCATTGTTGTTTAATGACAATTCACTTTCTTTGCCTATGACCTATGATGAGCTTCTGAAGATCATTACAAGGACTGTGTTTATTGCATCAAATTGTCTTTTAGACATGCTCATAATTCTGAAGAGAAATGGGACCTGCTACAATAAGGATAGAAACTGGAAATTTGACTTTATGAAAGATGATGGTTCTACGCTGAATTTGAAATTTGTTGAGAAATTTGTATTGAGGACCATTGAGATGCTGTGCATCCGAAAGAAATGGGAAAAGGCCATCGATGTTTCTCTCAAGCTAACTGCCATCAACGGGTATTATTATGTATTATTGGATAATATTTTTATTTGTAGCTGTTGCAATGTCAATCAATCATTTATTTAACTTGTTACTGTGAATCACTCATCCTTTCTGTAAAAAAAAACATTAATTGAAAGACACATTGATTACATTCTCTTGACTGATGTTTCTTTTATGTAACACAACAAAAAATCCACCATTAATGCAGAATAGAATTAATAATGCTTCTAGATGAGGTTGACACTTTGGCATTCACTTCTTACATTTATCACTTTCAACACCTTATACTTACAATGTGTTCTATTTTCGTTTATGCAGTGGATGGCTGGCTGATATATTAGGGCCCGTCATCTTGTTTAGTCAGAAGAATTTAGTGGAAAGGATTGAATTCAATGGAGGAATGCCAAAGTGTCAACCTCACCTTGAGGCTGCTATATCTCACAACAACAACACTCCAATTTCCTCAGTTGACTACTGCAGTATGCATCTTGTTGTGTATGCCTTCCCTAAAAGGCAAACAGGTCTGTAATGCTTGAGAGTTTCTGTTTTGTTTCATTTAATTTATTCAACAAATATTATTTAAAATTTTTTTTGTTACATATTTTTACATTTTAAACAATCTTAGATTCAGTGGAATCTAAATAATGCAATGGTTTCAATTTTGTTTGAATTTTGATCAGGAAAAAGATCCTTGCAGCTGTCATCTGTTCCCCTTGATTTGTGTTTCACCAACAAAGAATTTGAGCAGCACATTTCCATGATACCCTACCCCATCAGGTGCATTAGGCATTGCAGGAAGTTGCTTGCCATGCATTTGCTTGGAGTTGGTGCCAGTTAGTATTTTGAAGATTGGAATGATTTATATAATAGATATTAGATGTGGAGCCTAATTAATAGTTTTTATTATTTATCTTGATAGTTTTACTTATTTATTTTAGCAGTATTAAAAATCAAATTTACTCCTACAGAAATCAAGTCAAAATCATCAAATACAAACCCAACTTTACCAACTTTACCAGCAGTTGAATCAAAAGCCCAACTTTTAATTGATCCATTTCCCAGCCAATCATCTGTCAGTTTGCAGGATGTTTTGAAAGCTTATGAGAAGACACTTTGTGAGTTGAAATGATGTGTGTTACTTACTAATATTGATTTTGTAATTTTTTTCTACAAAATGCTTTTCATTTTTATAATGAAATCATTACATCAAATTATATCAGCTGACATAATCCTCTTATCGAAATTTTTTTTTTCAGGCATGTTGAGATGTGACCAGAATCTGGCAGCTCATCTGCTGCATCAGTCTCTTTTGGAGCTTGCAAACTTGTATCTTATTAAAGGAGATTGCAAGTTAGTTTCTGATAAAACTCTGTTTATGTTAAAAGATGCTTTTATTAATTGGTGAATGCATTTTGAAATTAATTAGATGTTTATAAAAATACCCAACTACCATAAATCATTTCAATGGATGGCTTGAGATGGTTCAACTTTACAGATGTTATAATATTGTAATATAACTTAGTCTTACTGCAGCATTGTACATGTCTTCTCTTTTACTCACTTTCAACTGCTTTTTCCCAAAATAAATTTGTCACATTATCATGTCACAATATATCAGCTATTTAATACATTACAAATGTCATTTTGAAAAGTTCTGTGGATGTAAAATTAATTAATTTTTCAGAAAATCAGAAAAGTTGTGGCTAGAGATTGTAGAAACTCTGATTCAGAAGGAAGGTTTTATCTGCTTTGAGGACAAAGATTTGATGAGAATAATTTTCAACCTGAAGATTAGCCCCAAATGTTGTTCAGCCACTGATGAAGGCTTCCAACAATGTATTGAAAATGCTCATACTAGCTTCTTTAAGTCAGATGATTTGTCGAATATTTTACTGGAAGTTTGTGGAATTTGGAACTGCATCACAGCTGGAATGGCACTTTTCCACTTGACAAAGTTGGTCATATTTTGTTTGACAATAGTTGCATGACGAAAATTAATGAAGGCTTATTGGGTCTTTTGTGAGACTGATGTTTCTTTTAAATTCCGACATATTTATGCTGGCATTAATTATTTGAATTTTCAAGGTACATCTATTGTAATGATGCCACAAAGCAAATCAAGTGCTGCCTGATGGGTGCAAACTTCTTCAAGGTTTCTTTGCTATTCTTATTTATTTAGTAACAAATTATTAGTTTTAATTTTACATTTGCAGGCTCTTCTCAGGACTTCATTGATATTTCCAATGTATGATTGCGATTACTCGTCCTGCCAAACCAGGCAACTTATGGATGTCCATCTGCTGAGAGGCATACACATTTTCGAGGATATGTTTGTACTTTGAATTTGTAAACAATATGAACTATTAAATTAGATTTTTGTTTATATTTTTGTCTACTTTAATTGAGCATTATGGACTCTATTCAGTTAGCCTCGTTAGTAAATTATTCATCGAATTAGTTCTACCAAAAATAACTTAATCTTCAGTGGTGATTTATGTGAACATGTGATTGTTTGTTTCAGTTAAGCAAAATAATAAATTACTATTAATTTATATTAAATCTGAATTGGACAAACTTCAAAATTTCAGACATTACTATAATCCTGGAACTTTCCTAAAAGCTCTTTGGCATACTATAAAAACACTTCATCGTAACCAATACAATGCATTGGTAAAAATATTGTTTTAATTATAACGTAAAGATAAAATCAAATAATTACTCAATCAATAATCAGAATTTATTGTATCTTTAAAATATTCCAGTCTTTGCCTTTAGTAACGATGCACGAGCACTTCACTCTAAAAGTTTTTGATGATGTAAGACCTTATATCAAGAATCAGATATTGCGGGTCCAAGTCCTCATGAGGATGAACTTATTTGCTGATGCAATTCATCTCTTCCTCAAACTCTTCAGAGGAATGGAAGCACCAAACATATTCAACAAACCTCACGATATTGGAGATGAAGATGATGGTGCTCTTGATAATCATGATGCAGATGATTTGAAATTCAAATGTTTTGAAAAAATTACTGGAAAAACAAATTCCAATGTTGGTGATATAATGATTTTTATAATTACTTACATCAAGTAGTATTTTTACTTATGGTAACTTATTAAATTAATTTTATCTTAATATTTCAGTTGATTATATAAATTCGTATTATATTTATTTCAAATGACAATCCTTGCAGATCCTTCAGCAAATTATATCGGCAAATTTGTCTCAAGATGCAGTGGCCGTGTATGGAGAAGTCCTTTGTTGCTCACTTTTTCTTTTGAAGGCAGAAATTCTCATCCACCTCTCAAGTTTTATTGATTTCTCAATGTTAGTCAAAAAAATATCATCAAATGTAATGTATTTCATTTTTGATGATCCGTTGTTGTAGGAATGAAGTTCATAGGAATGAAACATCACCAGAAACTCTAATTAAAAAGAAAGAAATAAGAGGTGAGTTTGTGTTTCAATTATTTCTAATCTTTCAAACATGAGAAGCTTTAAAAAAGGTAGAACATGAGCAAAAGTGAAAGGATAATATGCTATATAATATGATAATATGCTCGGTATGAAACAAATTCAAGCTGTTTCTGTTTGATAAAATTTGAATGTCATTTTTAAAAATTAATCAATTTCTTTTTGGAAAGAGAATTCTGAATGATGTCTGGTTGATAAAATAAATGCTAATTAATTTAAACAAAATCGCTTTTAATGAAACTGAATAGCAAATTCAAAAGAACCAGAAAGTGACACTATGTCAAAAACTGTTGATTTTGGAGATGAATTGAAAGAGAAGATGTTAAACACTGCTGAAGACACTTTGAAACCAATTATGAACAATTTGGTGTCTAATGACATTCCAGAAGGAACTGGTAGACTTTTGTTTATGATTAAAGATTTACTATTATCTAACTTAAGTTGCCAACAAATTTTATCTTTATTTTATTGAATATGTTTCATTAAAATTTAATAACTTACTTCTAACAATAGCACATCATTGTGATTTGATGATTTTGCTGGAATAGTTTCAGGATTGGAAAGAAATCTAACTTGCCTTACTACCTCAGAATTTGAAATTTTCATTGGTGCAAAGCTTCTTATGTCTAAAATTCAGCTGCAAAAACAAGAAAATAGATTGTCTGCCATGACAGTCAGCACTGCAATGAAGCTAATCAATCTGTAAGATTTCAAGTAACATGAGCTCATACTTTCTTCTATTTATTATTTGAAAGTTGCTAGGGCATTTTAGAATCATATATTTAAATGTTTTTTAATTACTAGTCATTAAATACATATAAGACATGTAACACATTAAATGCATAAATTATTCAGTACATGTTTTCGAGATCAAAGTCAAAATATCAAAACATCACCAAATCATTTTTCTTATTACAGGTTTCTGTGTTTAAAATCAACTGGTAATCAAGTTGAAAGTCCTGAAGACTCCATGTTTGATAATGTGCTATGGAGTAATTGTCTCCTTGAAATTGTTGATTCCCTCTTGGCAGAAGTTGAATGCTGCAATCTAGTTGATAGTAAGCATAAATCACAGTTGTTTGAGTTATTAACTTAACTATTATATATTAACTTGTTAATACAACGATTTATATATTCAGTTCAAACAGTTAAAAATAAACTGAAAAGTGGGGATTGTGAGATTGGAGAGAAAAAGCATGTAGATCAATGGCTCCGAATTTCTTTGAATGCTGCTGAATGTTGCAAGGAAGGTCTGAAGTTTGCCGAATCATCGGACGACTGGATCATGCAAGTTCAATTTCTCTTCAGAGGAGTTCTACTTCATGCCTTCAAAGGAACTCCTGCATACAAAACCATTGAACTTCTCGAAGTTAGTCATACTAGCAATGCCACATTTGTTATTAGGCAACACTTTTAGTGCCTTATGCATCCAAATGGGATGTGATAGCACTGCAATTGTCAACTGTTTATATAGTCCTTCCCAAGAGCAACACTTGGGGTGCAGGATGGGCTGCAAATATGACACAACAACTTGTTGTTTTTACCATTGCATGCAGGAGCACAACCCATTGAGCTTATCTTCACATTTGTGCCATTCTTCTTAAATTAGAAAATTAATTTTAGCAAGGTTCTAAAAACTTCATGATTATATATAAATTTACCTGATTGTTCGAATATTATTGAACTATTTAAATAATTAATTGAGTCAAAAACAATATTGGATTAAAACATAAAGGATTGATTATTAAATTTTTTTGAAAGGAAATCAAATGCATGTTAAATCAACATCCAGTACTTCCTGAACCATTCAAATCTCTGCTGTTCAAACTTCACCTCCATCAATTGGATCTTTCTATTCTAGGAAGGAGACAACTTTGCTTAACTACAAACAATCAGCCAATACTCAGCCCTCCTCAATTTTGGATGCAAAAAGTAGAAGAATGCAAAATTGCTGAGGTCATTCTTTGGCAGGATGTAAGTATAGTTTATTGTGCTATGCATCTATGAAGCTTTAAATCAGCATCAATTCGATTATGTTGTTTTTTGAATTAATTGTGAATTTGATAATATAAAGTACTATTTTGTGTAGTGTTAGTCAAAATTGATTTAATTCAAATTAATTATAAACAGTTGTGCTTGGTGATGCATAATTTCCATTAAATTGCTGATGTTTAAATCAAATTAAACAACAGAATAATTAGATACTTCAACAAAGTCTTGCAGGTTGTCAGAAGCAGAAATACCACAACAATCAAAAGCACATCCATCAGAATCAACAACAACAGAAGAAATAAGTTCACTAATCACTGAGCGGAGAAATATTTACCAACCCTATCATCATCTCCTTCCTCTCTCTAGGCTTAGAAAAGCTCACTCAACAGCCATTTTGTCTTCACTGCAAAATTTCTCAATGCTTGAAAGGTGATATGTTATGTTTGATTATTTAAGTATTTTCAAGAACATTTACAAAAATACTAAAGGCAAATTATTTATTACCGGACTTAATAACGTTGCTCATAATTAGGTTGCTGAGAATTGGATTGGTAGATGTCAAATAAACATACTCTTTTTTGCAGTTTGGAATTCCAGGAACAGGCCATAAATGATCTCTTGCTGGCTTATGACTATGCCAGCTCTTCAGCCAAAGAGAATCCTTTGCTAATTATGGAAATATTATTCAACACAGGTTAAACAATTATTGTGACATAGGTGACATATGCAATTTCATTAAATATAATATAGAAGATCGCATATATTTGATTTTAAGATGAAGGATTGCATTGGTCCAATTTAATTTACAAATTTCTTGTTCTGGTGTATTTATCTACTTGCAACAGATTAATAATAGGATGAATCTGTAGTATATTTACTTTATGATTTTCACTAAATATTAAGAGTAATAAAAATTAAATTATGTAATGCATAAACTCTTTGAAATTAATTTTTTTTAATTGAGTTAAATTGTGCATCAGGTTGCATCCTCAGACAGGTTGCTCTAAATGCCCAGCATTTTGACATCATGCAACCAGCATTTTGCTTCCTTCAAGCTCTCAGAATCAACACCTCTCATCTTCACAAACACAGGTGGATTTCCTTATATTTATAAATTGTCTGAAGTAATCTCGGCTTTATTCTAAGGATAAAAAATAACATGGTAGACTAAACAACTCATCGCTTGACTTAAATTTATAACTTATTAACATTACTCAAACTCTTGACAGCATTGTGAAGGAGGTGTTTTTAGAGATGGCTCTGCTGTGCCTCAGTGCTTCTGACTACTCAAAAGAGAAGATGGTATCTAGCCTTCATGAATTGCAAACAAACGATATACTATTGCAATAAAAATTGATGAAATTAATTAATTTCAATTTACTATTTAAATACTCAAGTGGACAATTCAAATTGTGATGCTTTGTCTAGGATGAAGTGGAAGCTGAAAAACTTAAACTGATTGCAGAAGTTTCATTGAATGCAGCAATTCAATTCATTTCCAGCAGAAATGAATTTACAAACAAGGCTGCTTTGAATGACAATTTTTATTCCCAAATCAAAGATTCCACCAACACTGAACCTCCAGCTTTCATTGCTCTCGATATTTTTGGATCCACAGTATTGAAAATTCCAGAGTTTTTTGATTGTGAGTTGAAAATGTCTTCCCTGTATTAGAAATTACATACATACTTCCTTTACATAATGAAACAAATATTTAATAGCAGTCCATTGGATATATGCAACTTTTACTGCTTGTTGGAACTGTTGATTTACAAAACTAATTTATGAAATAAATCCATCCATTTGTTTAATTTTAAATTTAACAGGTATTGATTCATTGGAAGATTCGGACATTTTGTTAGGTGAAAGTTTGGAAAAGAACAATGAAAGAATCCATCAATTGTCATCTTTGCTAACTTGGAGAGACATCCTTGGTAGGTTTTAACCAGAGATACTTTTCTTAGATAATGAAAATGTTATGCATTTATTCCTAATTTTGATTATAGTACAATTTATATAGCATGCACAACACCCAAAGAATTCATCCATGTTCACAAGCCCTAGTTAGGCTGCAAAAACAATGCAGCTACACTGCTTCATAGTGATCGAATAAAAGAATTCAATTAACAAATCAATTACATGCCAGTCTCTTTAACCAAATGACATTTATCAATACTACTTTATATAACAGAATATCACAAAAGTCTATCAAGGATGCTCAGCATTGAACAGCTCATCAACAACACTTCAAATGATTTAGAATCTACAAATCCAGAACCTGTTGGAACTCTTGATTCTTCTCAGCATTCTTCACATCTTCCACAACTTCCAGTTGATCTTCCAATATTCTCTGACATGTGGGGTTCTAAGATCAAAGCCCTCAATTCATTCCTTACTCAAAATCTCCTAGAATATAAGGTCCTAAACATCTTACATGTAGTATAAAGTTTATTTTACATCATTGAGATACTTTAGATGAATCCACTCATATTAATAATTAACCATATTTCGGCATTGTTCATCAATTATAAGTAACAGTGGCATAGCCAGGACTTTAAAACCAGTCAAGGTAGAAGGGCATTTTTTATGTGTACATAAATATTACAACAACATAGTATAATATGCTCATTGGAGGAATAGTGGTAATTAATTTCACACTAAAGACACACGAGGAAAGCAAAGACACTTGTAATATAGTTATCAAAAGTTATAATATGTAATAAATATCTATGTCTAAAGCTTTCCTAATTTACTGGAGCTGCATTATGATTGATAAATTATTTAAGTGAAATACAACCAAACAATATTTTCAGGATTTAATTGACACAGGCCTCCCCAGCAAAAGCCTTTGGAACCTTCTGAGTGGTGCATCAGAGTCAATAACCAAATCACAATCCCCGATAAATGAAAGTTGCATCAAAAATATTTCAACCAAAATTTTTTGTTCTGTCAAAAAGCAGTTGATAGAAAAGTCAGGATATATTAGCTTTGCAGGTGATTTGAATGATACTCAAATTAATGAAACAAGAATGGAAGCAACAGAACAAACAATAGAGAAGTTGATTTTGATGTGGTATACTCCTCGCTTCATGAATTTGGACAGTCAGGGGGATCAAGTAGTGGTAGTCCTCTACCTTCACACTGACAGGGAAGCTTCAACTCCCGGCAAAATGACAACCACACTCAAGCAGCTGCTGATGGTTCATCAGTGGTGGGTTATTTCTCCCTCTTTCCACAGGTTTTTAAATCAAATCAATCTTGTGATTGTCGATTCAGTGTGTCATGCTATTCTAGAGAAGACTTCGAAGACAAGGCAAATATTCCCCTGGACCAAGAAGAGCCAGTTCAAGTAAGTTGATTTAATAAATCATTTGGAGACAGAAAATAATTTCTAAAGGCCTTTTCAGGAGCAAATACAGGTCACCAAAGAAGAAATACTGTTCTTGTCTCAAGAAGATCTTCTTATTTGTTACACTAAACCATTGATTGAAAAGGTCATGTATATTCTCAAAAACTAAAAACTAATTTCATTGAATAAGTCATGAGGCTCCAAGCTGTTGGAATGAGTATTTATTTAATTTTTAATTCAATTAAAAGTTTCTAGGTCACATTTATTGAACTTTAATTCCTTTTAAATCACATGACGGGTTCATGAGAAAACCTTTCCTTGTTGTACTTCACTTTTTCTTCCTCAAAAAGCTTACAATCTTGAGATTGCAACCATTTCATGGCATCAAATTCTGGGAAAAATGTTGCAATCTCTAACAATGCTGTTTCCTTTGAATCTAAAAGACAAACAGATTTACTTTTAAACCTTTCAATAAAGACCCAAAGTATCATGCCAAGCTTTGCCATATTCAATGCATATCAAAATTGATAATTAACATTCAAAAGCCCATAGGCATCAATAACAACCAATGAAACAAACCTGAACCATGTGTGCAATTCCTTGTATCACTTAAGCCAAATCTCCCTCTGATCGTGTTTGGATACTCATGAATAGTTCTGCATTTCAGAAAAAAAATAATATAATAATAATAGATGAAATAGATAAAATTACAGGTAGTATCAGAAAAGTAAATTTTTCAAGAAAATCATTGCTTCACAATTCATTATAATTCACAATAAACAGAGTTAAATTTATCGAAATTCCTTGGAGATCTTACTTGTACACTTTCGTTGGGCCCATCACTTCTCGCCATTTTGAGATGCATCCTTCCCGATACAATATAGCCGCAGTTAGAGGACCTCTGAAATGTAAAAATATCTTAAATTTGGCGAGGTACAGTTGTGGAAGCAGTGTTCCCCAATCATTCAGTTATGTAACAGATTTTAAATCTACAACCACTACAGTCGGTTTTTAAGAATGTCAAAGTTTTTACCCTGTCATGAAGTATATTAGTCTTTTGTAGAAAAACCTATCTGAAAAGTAATAACTGTTCAAAGTCGCTTAAATGGCAATAAACGTTTATAGATACAAGGCATTAATCGCATTATTCGTTTCAAGAACATATCAATCTTGCACAACCTTTGTGTGCCGAATAAAAGTTTTCTGCTTGTGCCATCGACATTTGGACAGTTCTACTTGCAACAACAAGAAACCTTTCTTTCAAGATGATGTCCTTAATTTCCTAAATCATCACACGAGTTGTATTTTCTGTAATTGTGTTCGCTACGAAAACCAAACAAACTTTCAATACAACGGGATGTCCCACTACATCCGGCTTGAGTATGGCAAGAGTCAGCTTGAAATTCGTCATGCCAAAACCCCGATGAGAAATCGGAATTTCTGGCCTCAAATGGCAAGCCTTTTGTGTTATATCGCTCGGCACGTCGAATGTCTGCATACGATTGGTTTGGTTAATGCCATGTAGAATTAAATACTCATAATAAATAAAAAAAATGATATGTAACATTTTATACATATAGATTACGTAAATAAATTTCTCTTCCTTAGCAAGAGTGGAAAATTCCCAACGAACCATGGGTCACTGCAGTGGGAGCAATGATAATGAGTTCGAGTTTTAAAACTGTCGCAGTATATGTTCAAGACTACTGTAAACCTGCGGAGAAGCTCTCATTAAAAGGAATGTTTCAATACAGTACGAAATCCTGTTGGACTAGAGTTGGTTGTCCAAAAGGGGGAACTTCTTTTCGAAGTTCGCGGATCAACTTAACCAGTGGCGTAACTATGGGTCCGCAGGGTCGGCAACTGTGGGGGGCCTAGGGTCGTAAACCTAAAATCTAAATATTTTATTTTTTTATTCATATTCCGCGTTGATCACATTAAAATTATAAGTTTTTTTTTTGCTGAAACGTTAAAATCAATAAATCTCTGTAAAATTTAATGTACCCAGCAAGCACCGACAGACGGGGACCGTGCGGTCTGAAGACGGGCTGCCCGGTTTGCCCAGTTCAGCGGCTTATGGCCGGGCAAAATGTCGGGATAGGGACGGGCCCCTTAGGGGAAGAAGCTCGTGTGTCAAAGTGTGTTAATGTGTCAAAGAGCCCACAAGGGTCCCGTGCGTAGCCCAGTTGCTTATCACCGCCGGAAAATAATGTGTTTATGTGTTTGTGTGCATGTACGTGTATAAGATAAATTTTATACATAATTAATGATATTTCTAAAATGTAAATATTGAAAATTATAGAAGAAAACGGAAACAACAGTAAATAGTTTAATAAACAACTGAATTTAACAGTCAACTCTAAGCAATTAAGGAACTTATCTACAGCCATTATACAACAAAGTTTCTATCGACAACTTCACCACGACAAGCTACTCGCTGCAACTTCTCACCAACTCCGCGTCCCCAGAACCACACAACATAGAACAATTAACAAAACTATTTCAACAGTAAACATTTAGTGAATACTTGCAATTACTCTGTTTGTAAAATTGTTTAGTTATATATAACTATAGTTTCATTATACAACAGCACGAGTCTTATATTTAGCGGTAAAATTTCGGGTACTTGCGCTGGAGACACGTTAGCGAAACATATATTTTTAGAAAGGGAATTTTTTGTAGATTTTAAATATATTCATAACATTTGAAACACGTTAAAGAATTCTATTTTTTCGGCTACTAAAGCTTCATTTATTAGCCAAAAATTCATTTTTATTAGATGTGCTTGTTTTATGCGAACACATTATTTTCCTAAGTAAGACCTTTCTAACGAAAAAGGAATTATGATTCTATCTTAACGCGTTCCAAAGTTATCGGGTGTTAAAGTTCTTGCTGAAGTCTTGAAGCAGCGATAATTTTTCAAAAAACCTTCTGCAACACGAGTTTATCACCATACGTTTCAGAGAGAAATAAAAGACGTCAATTAGCTAGACGAGTTGAAGAAATTATGAATCAGCTGAAAACTGATGCTTATGTTAACGTTGAGCATATTCCTTCATGCTCCAATACAGATATAAATTATGTGTCTAGATTTAGAAATTCAACTGATACTGTCAGTTGACGATGAATTACATCGACAATTTGATGAGGATACGTGGTCCATTCGTTTCCCAAATTCAAAAGAAGAAATGGGTTTGGAAGATCCAA
>MPNW01000257.1:76033-102091 GCA_011800805.1 Hirudo medicinalis | reverse complement strand
GACTTGTTATAATATTGACAAATAAATTAATGTTCATTCTTGATATATTGCTTCAAAACAGATTTGGATAAGGCCATTAAGCTCTTAATAGCAAATACAGAGATGATTAAGAGATCTCTAAGTACGAAGCTTGCAAAACAATGTGGTTCCTAATGTTGAAATTCCTGAAGGAATTAGTTTGTCAATTTGGAATGATCGTGAATTTGCGAGCACTGAAGACATTTTAAAGGATGTTGCAGTTAAAAACCAATTGGTTGTTATAAAATCAATATTTTAAAAATTAGTTTAACGACTCTAATATGCAATTCGGATTTCTGCTCTGGCATCCAATGGAGGATGTAACATCGAGACCACCATCCGGAGACTTATGAAGCTCTTGCTGACGGATGAAATGGGTAGAAAGTGCAATTTGTCGGGGCAGCATTTCAAAAAGGCCTTTCGACAAACTGAAATGATGAATGTTGTGTTTGGTTAGTCAACACTCTTCCATTTGTAACTTTTTTGATTAACACTTTGGTTTGATGCTACCATAAATTTGTACTTAATTTATATAGCGCCATATGCATAGCATCAGAGGCGCTTCTTGAAACCATTTATATAGCGCTCCTTACAGAGGGCGCTTGTGGCAGTGCAGGCTGGGTTTCGAACACGACACATTACGACTATTGCCATTACCGCCACATGCAGGAATGTAACCCATTCAGCCAACCTGCATGCCAGAAATTGAATTTTAATTTAACTTAATTATAGAGTAATAATAAGCTTAGCAGTATGATTAATCTTTTTGTCTGGAGAATTTTAGGGGTAGTACAAAGGAACCCAAGCACTTCAACTGCAACCAGCCAAGATTGTGAGATGGAACTTCGCAAGTGGTTTGGAAATGCCAGAGCTGGCAGTCGGAAAAGAAACCCCTTGAATTAATAACAGCTGAATTTTTCTCAATGAAATTGATGTGATAACCCAACAATTTGTACTCTTCAGTCTTACATATATTGTTGGGAAACTTGTGATTAACGATGTAGGGATTGGGCTGGGCAACCCGTGCTTAATGATGCCGGGCAACTAATGCGGGGCCCGTGTGGCGCCCACAACACAAACCGGCAGGCTACCCGAGCGGGACCCAACTGGTGCCCGCGGTCATAAACCAGCGGGGCCCCGCTTTTCTTCCCGCGTGGGACCCCGTCGGGTCCCGATTTCTTGTGCTTGCTGGGTACGACTTTGCCTCAGAGTGGCGAAAAGTGGAGAGACTGATTGAGAAATGTGGCATTAGAAAGTGGGTCGTGGCATTTAATAGAGCTTGTTTGGATGAAAATATTTGGATGTATGTACCTATCTAATTATATTTTTGTCATTACCAGTTACAGTGGCATCCGCAGAAAGATCTTTTTCTAAGCTGAAGTACATCAAAAATTGTAATTTTTCGCAATTCTATGGCTCAAGAGCATCTTAAAGGATTGGCTATACTGAATATTGAAGCAAAACGGGCAAAAGTTATGGATACAGACAAACTTATAGATATATTTGAACAAATTGCAGAAGAAAAAATGGTTTAAATTAAGTTTCATCCAGAAAGTCAATTAACAAATATAATTTCCATTTTTACATTGTAAAGAATTGATTTCAATTTACGATTTCATTACTAAGTTGGTGGTTACAACCCATTATAAAAAAGGATTATAATTTTATTAATGTCGAAAAATTCAATTTTGTTTTTACATTTAATGTACATTTAATGGAATCTCATGATCTAATTTTGTCTTGTAATGTGTTTTTTTTTCGTAATTTGACCACGCAAATTACACGTAACCCTTCAAGTCCTCAAGCGGCCCATTTTGATTTTATTGGGGGCTGCCTTTTGAAGTTACGTCACTGAACTAAACTGCCATAGAAAAACGTGACGGGATGATGGATGGGAGAATCTCCCATCGGACACATCCCGACATATCCGCGACATGGGTGGGAAGACAACTCGCTGAGTATGCTATGTAATGAGAGCCATGCCCCTCCATGATTTTTAAAATCTAAGAAACAATAAACTAAATCTACTTCAATTTCAAAATTTGTTATACTTTATTTCAATAATTTACGATAATTTATTAATAATAGCTCCTCCCAAATCCGCCACTGCACCATGGTTCCTGCGTGCCCCCGCCAAAGTGTTCTAGATCCGCCTCTGATGTTAATAATTATCCGAAATATTATTGTAGTGTCAAGATACACCTGAAAATTGATGCACACGAAGATTCTTAAATATATCGGAATGAATGGATTCTTTATCAAGTCTTGTAATTTATTCGCGCCCCTACTGTAGTATTAATTTCATTTTAAGAAAAATGGTTTTCTCAAATCAAAGTAACTTTCTCAACTAGTAAATAATTATTTTAAATTCATATTTTAAATTTTATTACATTGCACTCAGTGACAAAATACATCACATGAACCATCATATGATTCCAGTTTTTAGGTGTATCGTATTATTTCGCTTGCATCGTGCATGTAGTTAAGTTCCTCAACATGCTTGTTTCGTTTGTATTTTTATGTTTTCAGTTGTTATTGTCGTATTCGGTTAGTTCGACTGAAGTTTCAATCACCTGGAATGAGAAGCACGGCACTTACGAACTGAAAAGGGGATTTCATAAAAACTTTTCTGCTTTTGCGACGTTTGCCGACTCAATTAACAAGACAGGATTTGCACAGTTGGAGGTCAAAACAAATCCCAATGATAAGGATAGAGAACAAGCCTATACTGCTGGACTAATTGAAGGTCTTTTGACAAGTGATTTAATAAAGAATCATTGGTACAACACATATGCAGATTACTGCAAAAAACCTTTGAGTGATTACTGTTCCAGACTTCAACATTTTCTCGATGAAAATTTCAAATGGATGTATGAACAAATATTTCTCCATGGCAATGGTGATCCTTTGTGGCATCAGGTAGAATTGATTCTCATCCAACTAACAGGGTTGATCGATGGTTACAACTTCGAGCAAAGGCATAGAAGTGTGCTTGGAAAAGTTCCTTTGAAACCAGATGTCACAGGCTTGCTGTTATTATTCCTTAGTGGTGATTTGTCAGATATAGAAACAGTGCTTGGTGGGTATAATGATGGCTACAAACCCTTTGATCATGCTTTAGGTACTGGTTCCTGCTCAGCTATCATAAAAGTACTGCCTGATGCAAAAGACCTTCTGGTTTCACAAACTACTTGGAATCATTATGGAGCTATGTTAAGAATTCTTAAGAAATATGACCTCAGCTATCGTACCATCACCGGTGGTCCTGTCGTGCCTGGACGTGCAATGACATTTTCATCATATCCTGGAGTGCAATTTTCAGGTGATGATTTCTACACCATTAAGACTGGTCTTGTCTCTCAAGAAACAACGATCGGCAATTACAACGATAAGTTGTGGAGCTTAGTCACACCTCAGAGTCTTCTCGAGGCTTTCAGACACATGATTGCCAATAGATTATCAACTTCAGGTGCAGAATGGGTACACTATTTCAGTAATTACAACAGTGGAACCTACAACAATCAATGGATGATTGTAGACTACAAGAAATTCACTCCTGGGTCAACTAAGTTAAATGATGGCCTTCTCTATGTGCTAGAACAGATACCTGGCATGATTAGAAGCATGGATGCAACTCATGTTTTGCAAGAGCAGTCATACTGGCCAAGTTACAACTCTCCCTATTTTCCAGATATATTTAATGCTAGTGGAATACCAGAGTTGGTTGCCAAGTACGGTGATTGGTTCACTTACGACAAGACACCCAGGGCTCTGATTTTCAAACGTGACCATTCAAATGTGAAAGATCTGGATACGCTTATGAAGCTCATGAGGTACAATGACTACAAAAATGATCCATTGTCTGCTTGCAACTGCACTCCTCCCTATAGTGCCGAGAATGCCATTGCTGCCAGAAGTGATCTGAACCCTGCAAATGGAAGTTATCCATTTGAATCTCTCGGTCACAGACCCCATGGAGAAACCGATGCCAAGTTGACTTCATTTGCCCTGATGCAGCAATTACAATTTGTTGCTGTGAGTGGTCCTACTTATGATCAAGTGCCCCCTTTCAAATGGAGTGAATCAGATTTCAAAGATACTGTTAGACATCGAGGACATCCTGACTTGTGGATGTTCGAGCCAATCGTCACTGAGTGGAATTCTGATTAATTGTTCATTTCTGATAAAACATTAATATGTGAGTGCAATTTTTGGTTGCATTTAGATAAATTAAATTAGACAAAACACATTTTTGTATCTTGAAATATTCAGTAAAACATTGGTGAATTAAATTAGTGACTAGTGAAATGTTAAAACTTGAAAACTATTTGATTCCCTTGCATGTAATTATGTGGTGTTGCATTGTGGGAATGTAAAATCCATGAGGAAGTGATATTGGTAATAGTATTTTTTGTTTACATTACCTTGACATTTCTCGTTCTCATCATTTTGATTGGCCCACAATTAATTATTTAGCTCAAATTGCGACAGTACGAACTACGAAACTCCAACCCTAGCTATTAATAGTAAAACGTATGGCCATACTTTTCCAGATGGATGAATCTCATTCCTGGATTTTCGGAAAAACCTAACTATGCATTTATTAAATCGCCGTTAAAAGCTCCTCCAGAAGTTAGAAATATCAAAATGTTGCTGAATTTAAAATCAACTGCTTTTAGATTAAATGTGACATTTGGATATCGTATTGGGCGAATTTTATTAATTTGTAATTAAAGAACAGCATTGTTGCAACCTTTCTATGAGTCTCTACACCACCATGTAAATCTATAAATTGGATAAGCATTCAAAATGTCTTCATCAAACAATTTATTTTAAGTGATGATTTGACAAAATGTGGCTAAGTGACGACTACATTATTGGTAATTAATACGTAATTAATAGTCTCAATATTATTATTATAAATAATAGTTGATCTGGGTTAAAGAAGTGAAAACCAAGGATGCAATTTGAAATTTGATTTGGGAATCAATGTGAACTTTGAACCTACCATTCTTTAACATGTAAAAATTACAATTCTTACCATTACTATAAATGAATGATTGCACTTATTATAATTTTTTTAACTTTGTGGTGGTACAAGCTGGATTTCGAACGCGACACGTAACGACTGTTGCTTTTACCGTCGTTCGCAGGAACGCTGCCCTCTGAGCTAACTTGCACCCCAAATAGCTATAATAATAGCTATCTGATATGCACATATACCTTATTTTCAAGCAATTTCATAGAACTTCGTGACTTCAAGAGTCATTAATGGAAATAATTTGGAAATAGCACCAGTTTTTGCTCCTAGTCTGAATCTTAGTAAGCGATAATGATAACGTTTTAGAGTTTGATTTGAGTGGCATATATTCAAAAGAACCTCAAGACCATTTAATTTAATTGCTTTAACTGAAGAGAAAAGTTTTGAGGGCGGAGTGAAACCCGGCTGGATCAATGTTGTTATTCGAAGGGGAGAGTCTATTCCAGATCTGCGTTTCAACAACGTCTAAAGACCTGCCATCCAGTATGGCTTGTCGTGCAGATGATTTGACTTGGGAGCCCCTGGTTGCTAATCTGAGCTTGCGTTTACCAGGAGTATGTGCGGTGCGGGTGAAAGGAAGGTATGACGGTACTTGACCTAGGAGAGACTTGAAAATGAGTGAAGAAATGTTGTAGTCTATTTTTGGCGAATGCCATGTCATGAATGATCATGAAAAAAAAAAAATTAATGTGGTCACGTTTTCTTTTGATGTGCATGATTTTAGCAGCTGCGTTGATGACACACTGAAGTTGCTCGAGGGGGCAGGAAGGTAAACCGACCAGAGTTGAATTGCCGTAATCAATCTAAAAAAAAAATAAGCACTATAAAATAAGACGCTGTGTTGGCAGCCTGTTTTTGCTTTTAACTATGATCGGACGAATTCTGTCTGCTCTGTCAAATTTGCATTTTTCTCTTTTGGTGTCACCCTCCTTTGGTAATGTCACCTGGGTTGGCCTGCACCCCAGCGAGCAGTGCCGGGTTTAGGTATGGTCGGGATGTGCCAACACCAACCTAAGAAATCTTTTTTTCTTGCCGGGGGTGGGGGAGGAGGTGGGGGTCAACAACGGGACTGGCGCAGACGCTTCTGGGCCTCCACAACACTATATCGGGGCCTCCACCTGGGTAAATCTGGAGCTGTCAGTGAGTGACACCAGTGATTTGGCTCGAGAAATACCTTCATTATAAAGATTTAATACATTAATTTAGTACTATGTTTCCTACCAAGATTGCAAGTTAACGCTCTTACGTATCACTTATCGCAATAGAGACAAGTCATTCGCTGTGACTTCACTGTGTATGGCAATGCTTTTAAATAAAAATGTATTGGGTAATATCCATTACAGAAATTTCGAAACGATTAAAAATTTTAAAATAAAAATTTTGCAAATATTTTATAATATTTACAAGAAATAATTGTTTTTTGACATTGACCAATTTAACTAGCTGTTAAATTGAAGCTCCAAACACTTTTAGCGCCGTAACTCAGGAAGCCTTTACCAACTGAAAGTGTAACAGATGTGTTGAAAAAAATAAATAGGTATTAATTTCTGAAACTAAAAACTGGCAATAATATTGTAATTCGTTTTAAGATTATACAAATAGCATGTTTTAATTTACAAATATTATCGTAGTCTGCTTGCGTTTATTTAGTTTGAACATGGAAGAAGGGGAAATAATCAACTGCTTAATAGATTCTCGATATCGTCGAAGAGATTTGGCTCTTAATTCTCTAGAGGATAGAGTATCAAGTTCTAAAAATGGATTTCTTTTCTTTCTCAATCCTCAGGCCATTTTTAAAGCTTTATCGGTTGTATTAGTGGAGTCCGTCATAGAGTCTGTTAAAATCCAATGCCTGAACATAATGGTTAAAATAATTCCTACTTTGAGAAAAGATCTTGAAGATTGCGTGTCTCATACGGTACCAGTCATTTTCAAGCATTTTGTTAACTCAAGGAGTTCTGTTGTGCTACATGCTACCAAAGTTTGGCAGTGCTACGTCGAGCATTCATCTAATTCTCAAAATGTTGTGGATGATTTTGTTGAACATGGATTAAATTCAAATGATCAATTGGTAAAGGAATACGTTACGAATAATATGTTGTCGTTACTTGACTTGAAAGCTCTTGGAGAAAATGTTGATCACCAAGAATTAGTTGATGGCTTGCTAAAACAATGTGGATTAGACAATGGCTATGCAAAGGAAAACATCATTCGTTGCCTTGGTCAAATTGAGAAGATTGTTGGGCATGATAAATATACATCTCTTCTAGCTAATTCACCATTTCATATGAAATTCCTGTTTGCATGCTCTTCCAAAGAAGCAGAATTGACTAGCAGAACTGAGTGTTTAGTCAAAGTTGGATCTCTTTCAAATATCTTTTTACACTTATTTAATGTTGAAGACAAATGTTTGCATGAAAGGGCCTCTTATGAGCTGATGGAAATATTTTCAGAAGTTTCTTTTGAAAGTTTAAAGCCTAACTTGAATCCTATCTTAAAACTGACAGCGAATTTGTTTAAAGAAAGAAATCTTGAAATTAAAATTGTTTTGGAACTTCTTCAGGTTATCGAGATGATTGTTGAAAAGTTGGGTTATGAAAATTTGGAATACTTGGACAGTTTAGTTGCTAATTTAATTCATTGGGTGATATCTGAGAGTGAGGAGGTCAGGCAACTTGTTTTAAGTACTTTCAGAAGAATTTCACACTTTGTACCATCTGAGTTCTTTATGGCAAGTCTGTTCCCTTACATGCGAAACAACCAACCATGGCCACTAAGGAAAAACTGTGTGGACATAATTTCCATGGTATTTCTCAACGAGCATTCTAAGTTGAGCATTGGGGTAGATCCATTGTTTGGTCTCAAAGCCCAACTCATTCAGTTGATCCTTGGCTGCCTGATTTCCAGTGAACTGCTGTTAAAATTATCAGCATTCGAATGTCTGGCTGTTATGGGTGATCATTTTGAGTTTCCAAGTTTACAAAAAACCTCTCATAGGAACTTTTTGAAAGCTCTTTCCTATCTTTTAGAACCCTTTGCAGGCAAAGAGGAGGAGAAAAGGATGTTGATGTTTGCCATGAAGATGAGACTTTCTCGAAATTTGATTCCAACCATTGAGGATGGTAGGCTTATTTATTCCCTCGATCTAAAAGAGCATGAGGGCATTGATGTGGAGTGGATCAAGAGCAAGTCATGCAAGGAATTGCTGGATGGCAGATGTATAAACAATGACTGTTTCTTGCACAAACTTCTGAAAAGTGATCTCATCAGTGAAGACTTTGAGACCTTTGCCTATGGGGCAAATACTGGGCATATGAAGAAGGTCAGCTATTATATTTTGAAGTAACGTTCTTTAAGAATGCGAGTTCTAGTAATGAAATATTGAATTAATTTCTACTTTATTTCCAGTTTGACTTGAGTTACGCAGATTTATTAGCTATCTTGTTGAGTGATTGATGCATTTGGCAATAAATCTGCTACATTCTTGTTCTGCAATGCCCTTATGGTTTTTTGTGTGATCCTCAAAGCCTGTAATATGATTAGATCATTCAGGCTCTTATGTCACAATATTGGAGAAATTTAAGTGATTCAAAACAATTGTGAATACGTTATTCAGGTTCCTGGGCACCAGAATATCAACTCAGGACAGACTGGAAGTCCAAGTATGAAATTTAAATTTTTGATGTGTGAAGGGATGTTCCAGTTAAACAAATTTAATTTTTCTATATTAATTTTTAAATTTAAGAACTTGAACATAAGATCTTGTCTCAAAAATGACTTATTTATTTCTAATTTAGCTTGAGAAAGATAACTTGATCAAGGATTACTTTTGAAGCAATTGCAATGTTTAATTAGTTTTTTTTTCATTTAGTTTTATTTTTTATTCTGAAGATCAAAAGAAAAAGAATAGTTTACCACCTGTTTACCATTCTTACAAATATGGTTAGTAACTATTTGATCTCCAACTTTCATTTAAAGCCATCGAAAACAAAGAGAGACATCAATAATCATACATCGCCGATTTTGCATCATGCAGTGCTTGCACTGTGATATGAAATATTATGAATTTCATCAAATTTGAGATGAATTTATCTTGTGAATTAATATTTCTGGCATTATTGAAATAAGAGTTGAAATTGTGAAACTTTTGGATCTGCAATGTGGCAACACTACACTTTTTTTCACTAGGTGCCAGATGGTTGCTTCCAAGTCTCATTCCTCGTCCTGTAAGGAAGCTGCCCCGGATCATACCTTCCAGTCTGACTCGGTTAGAGAGGCTTCCTGCTATGACAAATGCTTCTTCTCACCCTCATCCTCTCTCCTATTCTTTGCCTTTGGATTCTGCTGGAGATGTTGAGAGTAGTAGAGAGGTTATTAATATTTATCACTTTTGCTCGCATAATTGTTGCCTCACGAAACTAGGGCATGGTTATAGTTGCAATTTTGAGTACAAGTTTTAATCCAGTGATGCTCATACAGTGCACCACTGTAACATGACATTCAATGCATATCGTTTTGTATTTAATAAATCCGTCATTTTCATGCATTAAAATGTCATAATTTTATAATTATGTGATAAATTTTTTCTATATTAATGAAACAACATTCTATCCAGAGGAAGGTATTTATTGTGATAACTTAAGTTAATTAAAATTTGAGAATTTGAAATTCTAAATTTTATAAAACATTATATAAATATTAACTATTAACCTATAACAATCAAAATTTACGCAAATGATTTACAACCTAATAATGGCATAGCAAATACCTTTCTTTCTGACTTTTGTCAAGCGCAATTTTTTTTTCTCATCGTAATATCTGATGAGCTCTTCTGTGTCAATTGATTAATTACAGGTGTTTGGGTTCATGCACTGAGTTCTAGTATTCTTTATGATTATGATTGCTAA
Source organism: Hirudo medicinalis (assembly GCA_011800805.1). Classification (NCBI taxonomy): domain Eukaryota; kingdom Metazoa; phylum Annelida; class Clitellata; order Hirudinida; family Hirudinidae; genus Hirudo; species Hirudo medicinalis. Next base: position 92,125 of record MPNW01000257.1, on the reverse strand, counting down.
GAAAGTAATAACAAACATTCAGGATTTAATTTACATAATTTTTGACTAAAAAGTGCAAACTTAGAAAAGCAAAGCTTGTCACATTAAATTCTTAAGCTTCGTTGCTCCCTAAGACATGCAATTAGTATTTGAATGGCAAGGGCATTTGTAAACAAATATAAGATATGGCTTGGTGTATGGATTAAGGAGCATAATGAATATAATCAATTTAATTTCAAATTATAAAATGTTACCAAGTGGGTGTTAAAGGCTTCCTATTCACTCAGATGAGAGAAAGGAGAATGTCGGTGAGGAACGAAGGAGTTGAAAATTCGGATGTCGATTTGATTTCGAGACCGGAGAATAAAGAGTTGGAGACTTGTTTTACATTCTTGCCAGTTGTCTACATATATTTTTGAGTTTTCATTAAGTTATCAGCCCTTGTTATCATTGTAAAAATAGTAATCATCATTATTATCTTGATATTTTTTATATTATCCTAAGTGGCTTCAAGCGGTTTGTGAGTTTAAAGCAGAGGTCAGCAAAGGATCAATCTCCACAAGGCTCTCCGAAATCAAAAAGTATTTTCTGAAAATCTAGTTTTACTTTGAGTCTCTTCTTAAGCACTCAATAAAACAATCTCTATCGGACGGATAACAATTTCATAGTTTGGAATTAATCACATGCATGCATTTGAATGACTTGTTCAAGTCGAGTCAGTAAACGACGCAGAGTTTACTTAACAACCGTGATAAATTGTTCCAGGGCAGGTTTCTTGTGGTCCCCTGATAAGCAACATTTGCTCCGTTAGCAACCAAGATGTGAGTACTCTGGAGAAAATGGAGATTCAGAATGATTTTCAAGCCTCCAGATCCCCTTCCTCAATCAATTGCTCTCAACTTCCTGGTTTGTTGTACATTCGGGGAAATATTTTATTCCTTCACATCTTTGGTTTTGGAACAGTTTGATAGGACATTTATAACCCATGTTGTAATGATGACGTGCTATTCTTAGGGACTTTCATAAGCAATTAAGTTATTTTGTTATTTATTATTACCAAATTTAATAACTCTAACATCGTCGGAAACTGTTAATGTTTTAAACGTTAACATCTTCATTGTGATTTCGATTAAAGATAAACTACGTAGAACATTTTACAACAGCATACTGCATGCAAGATTTAAGGATCCTTTCAGAAGAGATTTCAAACAGTTTCGAGAGAATAAATCGGGCCGTTGAACCTGCACAAGTTGGTCATTATTTTTGCATTGAGGTGCCTTGATTGATTCTTATGATTGCATCGTAGTGAATCCGTCGGGAGCCGAGAGCTCATGAAAAATTCAACACCTGCATGCAGTGCGCGACCAATCCATTTATCAAGTTAATAATTCAGTCCCTAAGAGATCTTTATGTGTTTCCCGCGCTCGTTGCTGCATCTCTTTCTCTTCCGGACATTATATATTCATGCCCAATACAGGGAATGGAAAGACTGCAAATCGAATGAGTTAATGGATGGGGTAGAGTAATTCATCCGTGGTGAATTGTATTATTACGTCGAGCGTCTCCAAACATCTGTCATGAAGGCCATTCACCTGTGAAGGTTTATTACGTTAACTAAGGTCCCCAAAGTCAATTAGCTCACTCATGAAACTAAGCCATAAATCATGAAAGAAAGCACTTTTCATAGACAAAATATCGGATATTTTCATATCAAGCACTGCCAGTTTGACTCAGCTGACTCATTGACTCAGCTTATCTTCTCAGAGTTATTTCATTTTTATTCTTGTCAACCAGGACAACAAAATTAAGAACCAAAACATCAACAATGATCGTTTGACAGAAGAACAACCACAAACGGGAAGAGGTTGGAATGTGCTGATTAAATCCAATTCATGACATCCGTGAATTATTGATGAATTACTGAAATCGATGGCAACTAAGCTAGCATTCTCAATGTTAATTAAAACAAGTCGTCTTTCTAAGGTGAGGAAGACATGGCCCTTGCTGTGATGTTTCCAAAGTTTCCATGGAAATCCAAGAGAAAGCAGCTCCCAAAAAAGTTGGTCACATGTTTTCATGATCAAAATCACCATCATCCTCATGGTTCACAGTTGTCATCGCATGCAAGTGAAAACTTTATAAGAACCATTGTAATATCATTAGTAAATATAAATGTAAATATAAATATCAACATCATTTTGTTTATCCTCTTCCACATGTATTAAATTTTGAATTGTTTACATAGGAAGTTTTTCACAGAAGAATTCCAAGCAGACATAGATGTTGACTCACATCAACTGCCAATCACTAATCCAGTCGCCTCCTACAATGAAGCTCTATTGGGTCTTTCTCTCGACAAGTGGTAAGACCGGAGAAATTCCACTTCGGATGTGACGTTAACATTTAATGTCGGTTTGAAATTGTGGTCAGGATTGAAAAGTGTCAAGCACTTGAGATGATCAAAAGACTGAGCCTCCAGCATCAAGATGTCATCAGGTCCGACGTCACCTCTCTGACGAGATCCATTTTGAAAGAAGTTCGGGATTTCTCTGTTACCACGTTTTGTTTTGTTTCTTCACGACTTAACACGTAACATCGTAATGCCTGCTAATTCATAGTGCCATCTGTCACTGTTTTGCGTAATGTTGCAGTTTTTTCGTTTTCATTACAATAATGAATATTAATGTCACAACGATGATGATGATGATAATTATTATAGCCACCCACTCAACACTATTGTAACTTCAATAGTTGCCTGATTACATGATTAGTGGTTAACTGTGATATCAAACTAAAACAGGTGAGAAATTTAAGGTCGAAGGTGTCCTTACTTGCAGTGTCCACAATAGGAGAAATGTTCTGCATATTCCAAAGGCTCATGGATAAGGTTTTTAAAGTGTTTTGATTTCTCTCCGCATCATTATTTGAGAGTTTGATGTAACTAGATTAAATATTATTTTCATTTTTTAAAAATCTTTAATTCTTGAATTTTACAGGAAGTTGATGAGGCAGCCAAAGTTCTTTTAATGAAGAGTGGAGAATCAAACAAATTCATAAGAGAGGAAGCAGAAAAAAGCCTGATGAGCATGGTGGATCACGTGACCATCAGCAGATCCCTTGCAGCCATCGTCGCCTATGGAACAAGGTTTGATTTGGTTGATCTTAAGCCACTGATATGACCAGCCTCATCAAAAAAAAAAGATATTCAGTGAACATCGAGCGAGAAAAAGTAAAAAAGCAAAGTTGACAGAACATTAATCGACAATTGTTAAAAAACTCGTTAAATCGGTTTCGTGTAATAATGACTTAAATCTAGTAAAAGTCCCGGCAGATACCACCTCGTCTGATAGGGAGTTCCAGACGGCAAAAATTCTGTTCAAAAAAACATTTTTAGTAATGTTAGACGAGCACTTCCTCGCGGGCAACTTAAACGATGTCCCCGTGTGCGATTGTAAGTGGAAAATTGTACGAAACTTAAAAGATCACTTTTAACGAAACCGTTTAATAATTTAAACAAAAAGCACAAAAAAAATCCAAGATTACACGGCGATGCTCAAGTGTTCTGAGCCCCAGAATCTTAAGTCTGGTTAGATAGGGTTGGTGTCGAAGGCTTGGGATTGCTCTTGTAAATCTTCTGATTTATATTTATATAGGACATTGTTATTTATGTAGATTTCATGTAGAAATTTGATTGAATTGAGATAACATGAGGCTAATTAACCAGTTAAGCATTTGATATAACTTGATTTCACTTAATTTCATGCAACATCATCCATCATCTCCTTCCCGGTAGTCACAAGAATGCCATGGTGCAGCAGACCTCTTCCCGACTGCTCAAAAGGATTCTGGACAACGTCGGCACAGACAAAATTCTACAGAATAAAGAGCTGGCAGAGAAGTTCTTGCCAGCAGTTGTGGGATTCCTGTTGGCAGGATCTCAGGTGGTGAGGTGGGTTGGATGATTAGATGTTGATGACCATTTTAAGTCTTTCCAAGTGTTGGTGTTTAATGAAATGTAAAGTTTCTTTAAGAATGATATTTAAAGTTACACATAAGACAATGGTGATATGTTGACATAATTTATTTTATATATTTAATCTATTTTCTTACTGGATGCAATACTCGACTCAAAAGTCAATCCTCTACCAATAAAGTAATCAAAACTCTTCAAAGTTTGGCTGAAGGGATCCCATCCCTATAAACCGGTCACCTTTCAATAAAGTTATGTTCATTCATTTATGCAAGTCGTTGACCAAAACGAAATTATTCGAAGAAGCCAAAACGAAGCGCATACTTTAATTGATGGGATGGTAAGACGTATTAATTATTCGTCGCTTTATCCCATCCACATGCAATGCACTTGATTGCATCTCAGTAATTAAATTATTAACTACTCAATCACCATTTTATTAATTGACTGCTTCAAAATGTTAAAGACATCCTGTTCTTAGTTTGATGAACTTCCACAGAGATCAGGGGCAGATTGTTGTGAGGAACATGATGATGTCCGGTATTGAGTTTACAAAATCTCTGCACAAATATGTGCCAGAAAATATAATCATGAATGCCCAGGATAAACTTGACTTCATCAAGTCTACAGTGAGTCTACCACAAATTGTGTTTTTATAATTACATTATTTACTCCATAAAATATTATAAATTGAATGAAATAATGTGTGCATCACGTAATGAACTGCGTATCAATACAGATCTCTGCAGAGTTGTCATCATCGAGTCTCCTGGGAAAGTCGTCCACAAGGATTGAATCCGAATGCAGGTTGTTAGATGAATCCGAGTTTTCGTTGATTGTGGAGTTATGCAATGTTTCATTAATGTTGTACGTTGTTTTGAGAGAATAAATGGGAAATGAATAAAAGTGTTGGTTTATTATTATTAAGGTGCTTAAAGTTCACAATTCGAAATAAATACTGAGCTCTCAACATATGCAGCAATGACCTCAACACACTAAAGATCATCCAATCAGCTCCTGAGATTGAGGGCTTGAATGATCAGCCTCCCAAAGGTTCATTGGTACTCACCAATCTCACAAGCCAGATGATTGCAGGGATTGAAACAGACTTGAAGTCCGCAAGTTGGAAAGAACGCCTTCGCGGCCTGGAATCTTTAGAGCATGTCTTGCAGGAAAAGCCAGCATATGTTCTTGCCATCTTTGAGGTTTTTAATATTTGAAGACTGTCCACTAATAATGGTGATTATTCTTTATTTTTGCATGCTAATTCAGTTGGTCATATCATTCATTTATTCATTCACTGCATTGGCGTACGTGTGCGTGAAAAAAGATTAAATTGATTAAATTGAAGATGCTGGACAGTTACCTGAAGTGTGTGAGTGACACGAACGATGAAGTTGTCTTGAAGTCGCTGAGCATTCTTGACAGCTTGTTGATACTGTTGAATGACCACATCAACAACGCGGACAATATTGTCAATCGAGTTGTAGCGAATACCAATTCGTCCAATCCACTCATACCTTCAGCTGCACTCAAAAGCCTCGACTCCATCATGGAAATTTTTGGTTGGTTTATTTGATCAGATCAGTTTTTTTTTTACTTATTTACCGATATATGTCAATATTTTGTTTACAATGACTAAATTATTGCTGACCAGGGATGTCACTATTTTAGCATAGCTTGGAGTGCATTACGTGATTTAATTTATTAATGCTAAGTATTTGTATGTCTTTTTATATTTATATTTATATAGTGTTTATCAACAATTATTTGATATTTAATTTTTTTTAAAGCATTTCTATTTAAGTCATGCCTTCTAATGTTTCAATGATGGGCATGAAATTGATTAAAAAAAGAGGAACAAGCGAATAAGAATGTGTTATTAATCATGAAACATTTATTTGAAATTCAGAACCATTCAGCCTTCTGCCTGTCTTTATCAGCAATGCCATGAAGTGCAAGAGGGCCTTCAAAGTGGATTTCATCAACAGGGTTCACTGTAGGATTTATGTTCATTCTGCAACTTCTGCCTCACAAAAAGTCTTCAATTTAATATGAAATTCTTAATTTTTTTTAATTTTCAGATCTTTATTCTGAAGCTCTTGTGCAGAGGCCTGTTCAGTCTACAACGACAACTTACCAGTTTCTCTGGCATCTTCTTGGACTCCTCAACCACCAGCAAAAGTCCAGCAACTCGCCAACCAAGAAACCCGAGGACTCTGTGGGCGACTCGTCTCCGACAAAATCCGAACATCCGTCCAGATCCCCGTCACCAGTTAAAGCCACCTACCACGACATTTATTTTGCCACCCAATCACTCCTCTACACAATCTATACTAATTCACGTGAGGATCTCGCCATCAGGTGCAAGAAATTGAAGGCTCGAAACAGGAGACTGCTCGTTCAGATGTTGAAAGCTGTCCTCCCTGAACAAGATCTTGCACAACTATCATGATTCTTTTTTCAGTCTCATTTGATCATTGCTTGAGGGAACATACTGTTGACATTAAATAAGATAAATTATTAATTTATTTACCATTGCTGACCAGGGACGTCCTTCCAGCTCATTCCAGGGGGTGGCAAAACCTCACTGATGAACTGACCTTTTTTTTTACTTCCCAGCAAAAGTCAGGGCAAGGCAACAGATATCGAGGAGGGGCACTGCTCCGCCCAAAATGACTCACCTGCTGCTGACATTGAATGAATCTTTTGCAAATGTAATTGTGAATTAGAATGGCATTGATGGACTCACCAGCATTCAGATCTTGAAATTTGTTACCTCATTGTAACTAAACATCTACTAATATTTTTTGTTATTTCACACAAACGGTTTTTATAAAAAGCGTAAACATTGAAACTATTTGAATTGTGTTTCTGTAAAGATTTAGTAATATCTATACGATGGGGAGTTACTTAGGTAACGTTGGTGGTTGGTGTTGGATGTCTGAGGCTTGCATTTCACATGCAAGCTCAGGCAATTTGGTCCACAAGGACGACCTTGCAAGATAGGGTGCAGTACCTACACTACATATAATTATAGGTAATATATACAATAACGAGATTGTGCTTGGTAACAATCAAGAGGTAGTGACTACTGACGTAGTAATATTATGTTTATTTAAATTGTTAACATTTGCTAAATTGCTTGCTTAATTTTAAAATTTGGATTAAGCTAGCTACAGAGTATATTGACTACTAAAATATGGATAAAATATTCCGTTTTAAGATGAGTGTTAATGTTTTTCATTTTGGAGGCCAAGGACCTCCTCCCACCCAGAGTAACTGTTACCCACCTGACTTTTCATGAGAAGCAAAAAAATCTCATCAGGCTGAGTTTGATCCTTCTGAAAAAAGCTGAGGCCTTTAATTCTGGCAAATATTTTTTTTAAATGACTCGAGACAGATTCGTAAAACTCGTAAAACGTTCGTTGGACGCAAGGGCAAGAAATTATTCAAGCGAGCTTAAAAAGTTGTAACTTTGACACCATCGTTGCATCAGCCAATTTGGCTCCAGCATCAGATTTCAAGCTGCGAATTGTTTCAAATATCTCGTGCTGCCTGCAGGTTCACAAAGTTAGTTCTATTTTCAAGCTGATTTAATGAATCTAATAATTTCATGTTTCGTGCATGTTGATTATCTTAAATAAAGTGAAAAGTGAAAAATTAATAGATGTCATTACAAGTTAGGCAAGTGTTTTTCTGGTTATTTGTTACAAACGCAGTCTTGGAAGTTCGTCAGATGTAACTCAACTGCGAATGTTTTATCTCGCTGATAATTGAATTGCAAATTAAATTGAATTGGTAATTGAATAATGATATTTAATATTCGTATAATAATAATAATAATAATAATAATAATAACAATAATAACAATAATAATAATAACAATAATAATAGTAATAATAATAATAATGTGATGGAAGAGGTCAACAGGTTCGGTGGCCCAGAAGCTCGTAATTATGCCAAAACATTAGGCAAAGCAACGGCAACAGCACTGTACAAAACAGTAGACGGATATGGACTCAAGACATTTCCCAATGCCATTGGACCAAGCGAGTGGCTAACTGACGGAGTTGACAGAATGGCGTCGGATCAATGGCTGAAATATGTAAAGGTTAGAGCCGCAGTCTTACAAAACAGACTACGAGAATCAAGATACAAATCATTCGCCAATATCGATGCCGGTTGCTGAGCTGATGAGTCGTTGGGCCACATTGTACAGGGCTGTCGCAGTACCGACCAGGGTTTCTTTCAGACAATGTGATTCGGGGGGCGTTTAAGGAGTTTGGGAGGACAATTTTTTTTTGTACCAAATACCAATTTGAAATCAAATAATTTGTTCAATAAAAGGATTTTAACTTAACAACATTATACAAACATATAAAATTAATTCACAAGCTAAAATAAAAAGAATTGTTGAAAAATGAAATTTTCAAAGAAATCTTATTCGCTGAGGTTTTTTTCAAAGCATATAAATAAAAATTACCCTAGAAAATCTTCCGTTGGAACTTCCGATCCTTCAATGCTTATGATCACACAATGAGTTAAAGTTTCTGGTATCATTCTATTTCTTGCCTTGCCTGAGTACCCTGTTCATTGTACAGGATATGATCTCTCTACTGAGGATTCATGAAAAATAGGCTAGCAGAAATTTCGTATCCTTACGTCATATCTGATTTTAAATGGTACATACAATTTCAAGTTCACACTCACAAATAATCCAAAGTATCCAGAAATAAAACCTCTGTCAGTTTATTAGCGCTCTGCACAAATGGGAAGACAAAACTAAAGTTGAAGAAAAATATAAAAACAAACTTAATTTCAAACTCGCGAAAAAATGGACGATAAATAGGGAAACTGTAAAGCAAGACCAAAGAGCAATAATAATAGCAATAGTTTATGAAACCTACAGAGCAAAGTGGCAATATATGGCGGAACGTACAAATACTTTTTATATCGCTCACTGGCTCTACATTCCAAAATAAAAAAATTGTCTTTTCAAATTAGAGCATGGTTGCTCCCCCGAAAATATTCCTGAAAGAAACCCTGGTACCGACGGCCCTCGATATGTCAGACATAACTCTTAGTAGAGATGTTGGCGCGGAAATTGAATGAAATGGGGTTCATCGGAACCTGAAAAGCAGAAAGGAAAAGTCACGGCCCTCATTCTAAACTGGAGGGGAGTGATCTCTGAAGAATCATGGAAATTTTGGAGAAGATTTGGACTGTTAAGGAGATTTCCCATGTGGACCGCCATCAAAAACTTATAAGATATGCCGAACATTCAAGATAAACGCCTCTAAAGTCAGAAGATATAAGATTGAAAAAAAAAACCAATGATAATGATAATAATGATGACGATGACGATGTTGATGATGATGATGACATGATGACATGATGTATACCTTTCGCACAAACCTGATAATTTATTCGTTATCTACGTAAGTTCACAAGAACACTTTAATCCAACAACTTTAAAAATTGTAACAATTGCAAATTATCTGAGAAACAAAACGAATTATCGTTATCAAGGAAAGAATCGAAATTACCAAATCACATCATTATGGATTATTCGCATGGCGCCAGATTTCCAAAGGAACATTCTTCATTCTGTCCCTCCCAACACTTTTCTACCTGTGCAATTCACAGTGGAAACAAACTTCACCTGGATGAAGGCCTCAGGTGTAGTGTAAGTGAAAAGATAATATATATTTACTTGAAATGAGAAATTTCAAGAATTAAATGAAGACTGAATGTTTTGAATTCCAAATAATCAGGATCTCTTATCGAATTCTGATACTTCAAGGGAAAGTGTCGAAAGGTGTTTTGCAATTCTTGAAGAGGCCAAACACTGTGAGTGTCCAGTGTCAGTTCGTGTCTGGGAGTTCAAGTTTTAATTTTTCCACAACTTTATTTAATCAAGCAAAGACAGATTGAATGGTTATCGCTCAATTCAAATGTTTTGTTACAACAGGTGTTCTGGTTTCGAACGAAAAGGCAGCAATTATGGCCACGTGTCATATACTTCTTCCAGGAGACCACGTGCTATGCGTCTGTGACGTCATTGGAGGTGATTTTCCATTTGATTTCTATTCATAGATTACCATTGCTAGTAATTGCAGGATTTAATTTCTGTTTGTTTGATTTTCAACTTAAAAGAAACACTTCGAATTACAACAGCTCAAATAAATTGTTTAATAATCCTTACTAATTACTTAATCAAGATGATTAAGAGCGTAACTGGCGTGCAAGTTGGCTCAGAGGGTAGCGTTCCTGTGTCGTGTTCGCATACCAGCTTGCACCGCCACAAAGCGCCCCTGGGGTGCGGCGCTATATAAATGCACTTATTATTATTATTATTATTATTATTATTATTATTATTATTATTANCCCCTGGGGTGCGGCGCTATATAAATGCACTTATTATTATTATTATTATTATTATTATTATTATTAATATTATTATTATTATTATTATTATTATTATTATTATTATTATCATCAAATTATTGGCGACATGACGAAGAGTTTGGCAAGTGTTTGATCGATGTGGTCAACAAGATGAACATATCTTCGACATTCCTGGATGCATCATCGGACATCAGTGACCTTCTTTCTGCACTCCTCACGAATACAAAGGTGAACGAATGAGTGAGCGCGTTGATGGATGAGTAGATGAATTGGCAGATGAATTACTAAGGGTTAAATTATTTCAATTTAATGTTTAATAATTAATGGCAATAATACCAGTTACTTTGGCTGGAATCTCCGACTAATCCTTCACTGAAAATCCTCGACATTGGAGAGATCGTCAGAAGAGTTCGTGAGAGGAACAGTGACGTCATTGTTGCCGTTGACAACACCATTCCCTCTCCTTTCTACCAGGTGCTCTTTAGAACTCATAATTATTTTAAACAATACTTGATTGATTGCGAAACAAATTGCATTTAATTTCAAATATTTATTATTAATCATTAAATATTCGATTAATGTTAACAAATCTTTGGTATAATGGACATTTACCATTGTAATTATATTTCCTAACTTCCTTTTTTAGAAGCCTATGACGCTTGGGGCAGATATTTCATTTCATTCAGTGTCTGCTTACATGGACGGTAATTTTTAGAATTCATTCATCCAAGGAATACCATCCAACCATCCATCCATTCACTTATCCTACCAATGGCATTCACCTACCACTTCATTCATTCACATAATTAATCTGCTCAACTCATTCACTTAAAACTTGTTTCACAAGGTTCTTCAGAGACCCATCTCGGAGCCTTGATTTTCAACAGTCACGAACTGAATTTGAAAATAAAATCGATTGAAAATAGTTAGTTTCAACATTCGCTTCACATCGTTAATTTATGAAGCATGATTTATGAATAATTTTAGAAGCAATTATAATTAGTTAATTATAATTGTAAATCATTTATATAGCGCCGTATGCATAGCTTAAGAGGTGCTCTTGGTTAATCTTTTATGCAGCTCTCCCTCCCAGGGGTGCTTGTGGTGCAGTGCGAGTTGGGTTGCAAACAAGCACGATTAATTATCTCATTATGACTGTTACTATTATTAGTCGCATGCAGGAACGCAGCACTCTGAGCTAACTTGCATGCATATTGAGTTACACAGGTTTAAATGCTGAGCATGAAAACATTGGTGTTTAAAGATGATATTGCATAAAATGCAGGAATATGAAAATAAATTCTTCATAACGAATTCAAGAACGAGTGACGAACTGGCTCTTTCGACAATAAGTTCTCATATTTCTTTTTGGTAGCTTTTGGATTGGCACCACCATCATTCTCCTGCTACCTCCTCTCAACGAGCATCAAATCATTGGCACTTCGCATGCAGGAGCACAGCAATAATGCTCTGAAAATAGCAACATTTCTCCAGAATCATCCAGGTGTGTCACATGTGTCTTACCCAAGTAAGTCCTCGGAGTAAAATAAATTTATAGTCCACACATGATATTTTTAACAGTTCCTTTAAAACATATTGTCTGATTTTTTTAATGTTATTGCATCATAATTGTTATAAAATCAGTGTATACAACATTTTTTATAACAATCAGTCTATAACAATATCAGTCTTAGTTTTCAACTTTTTCATGATAAAAATGCAAACGTTAGCATCCTAATTGTTTGGAATTCGTAAGTCATCCACTCATTGATTGGTTATTAATAGGAAATAATCAATAACTTAAATTAATAATTCTCATACTATCAGTCCTGATCTTCATGCAGGTCTGACTCCTCATGTGTATCATGAATTACTCGTGAATCAGACAGCAGGGTTTGGAGGGGTGGTGTCGTTTCACATGAGTGACCTTGAATCTGCCAGGAGATTTATGTCGAAGTTGAAGGTCAGATTCACATTAAATTCTAGTAAATTAATCGATTGTTTATTTTTCTTAATCCTCTCCATTTAATGCTTGGCAAAAGATTTCTATGTTAGATTTATATTTTTGAGATTTTTATTATAACTTCACGAAAATTAATAAAATTTACAAAAATTACTAAGAATGTGGAGTGTAAACGTTTAATTTTAAATCAGTCAATTTTAATCATTTTGCAGATTTTTATGCCTATTGAAACAATTGGCGGCCATGAAAGTCGAATCTGCCTTTTGTAAGACAAGGAGATAGGTTTTTTCCATGGTTGAGTTTCCTTACAGCAGCCCAAAAGTCGATTAATCATTCATAGGGGTCTTAGGGACGGAGATGGGACTAGATTTTAAATTAAATGAAGCCGGGCTTGGGGTTAAGTATTAGTGTTAGAGATGGTGTTAGTGTTAGGGGAATCTCAAATATTATAGATGACCGACTGAACAGAAATGTCGTGCTTTGGACGAGTCGTATTCAAATATTGTTTGCGTCTCGGCCATTATATGGTCATGAATAATTAATCGACTTCTAGGTTTCTGTAGGTAGCCTTTCTCTACAAACATATCCCGATTATTAACAGTTTAATGTTTTCAAATTTTTATTACTAAATTAATTTGACGTTTAATCTTTAAAACATAAATTCAATTATAGCGCATTTTTGTTCAACTATGAACTTCTTTATCAACTCAATTAATTTTATTCTTTAATAAATGGAAACAATTCTTTAAAATTAAAAATTCAGCCCAAAGCACAACTCATCTGAAGTTCTCATAAGATTGTCTGTCGGTTTAGAAGATTCTGAAGATCTTTTGCAAGATATAAAACAGGCTTTGCAGGTTTAAATTGATTTGGTTATAATTGGAAATCTTCATAAATTTTTAACAATTTTCTAATCCATTTTACAGATCTGTTATTAGGAATTCGAAGGCCAAGAGAAAACAGTCATCAAAGTTTTGATGATATTTTTAGAATTTTAAACATTGGTTTGAATAAAGAATTAGTGAAAATTAAAGTTTTATTCAAAGCATTTAAAAATTAAAACATATTTTGTATTATTAAAATTTCTAATGGCCAACATGCAACCCGCTGAGTTCATCGACCAAATCATTCCTTCCAATGGCTTTCAATGCCGCCTTCAAAACATTTACCTGAAATAGAAACACACATGCAGGTCAAAAATCAACACGGAAATAAAAAAATATATCACTTTTTACCAATTTACATGGATTAAATTTAAAAAAATTAAAGATGATCAGATTAACAAATTACATTTAAAAAATAATGATCTAATAAATTACTCGTGAAATCTTAGAATTCGTTTCAAAAATGGTAATAACTGCCAGGTTGCTTGACAAGTGTATTAACATCGAAATGTTATTTGCTATTACTAATTAATACTAATACTTTGTCGCAAGCTTTAGGAGAAGTTTTGAACCACTGAAAGAGCATTTGCTTGGCTGCCATGTTCCCCTCGTCATCCAACCTCGAACAACTGCTGACGATGCGCTGCACTGACACCCTGCTGATGCTCAACTTTTCCGCCAAACTTTTCCAGCTGTCACCGAGAGAACTGGAGAGACGATCAAAGTAGGCGACGGAGAATGGACCTGAGGATGAATGGAAAACTGATGAGTGAAGCTTAGGTGAGAGGTTGATTATAATTACTACTAAAGTTATGGATATTTACTAAGTGCATAAATTGCGTCAATTAAAGAAAATATTGACTTTTAGAGTTTTTATTACCGACCTTCGTTTTTTAAAACAATTTGAACTCGTCTTACGCTGGGAGCATGCACATCTTTCTGCAACAAATTTATTCATTTAGAATTTAAAATGAAATGGAATATTAGAATTAATTAAAATATTTTTGGGCAATACTCATTTAATTTCCTTATTATTCTTTTTTTTTAATAGCCACCAGTTATCTTCAGAAACCTCTGAAATCAACTCATGTCTACAATTTCAAATCATCCCTTCCATCTTTTCTGTTGAACACACGCCATAAAACTCTGAATCATTATCGTTATGGTCATTTTTAAAGTCACCTTTGGAAGGAGAATTTGGAGTTCGGAGAGAATTTTTTCGGTAGGTGTCGCTTCGAACTTCGATGAAAGTTTTGACCATAAATTTGAGGTGGTTGATACTTTGTCGGCTTGGTTTTTAATTCTTGGAAGAACTGCTTCATCGATGAATTTGATCTGCAAACTTCCTCTGTACATTGGCAGAGCATTCTGACCGAAAGGATTTATTTCGTTGATTGTTGCCTAAAGAAATGACACTTGATATCAAATGCTAATAATAATAATAATAATAATAATAATAATAATAATAATAATAATAATAATAATAATAACATTACACAAAATTGTAATGATAATGATAATAATATCATTAATAATAATAATAATGTTAATAATATTAAAAAAAATAATAATAATGTTGTTCAGCGAGCGATAAGTGGGGNTTGTAATGATAATGATAATAATATCATTAATAATAATAATAATTTTAATAATCATAATAATAAAATAATAATAATGTTGTTCAGCGAGCGATAAGTGGGGATGTTTTGTTTGAGCTCCCGAGTTTAAGCAGTTAAAATTCGCTTTAAATTCAATTTTTAAAATTGTTTTTATGTGTTGCTCGTGTCCCCTGCCATTAGTTTGTCTTTCGGTGAACGACTTACTTCTTTGAAGAAAAAATAAAAGAAGAAAATCTAACCTGTCTACCTACATCGAAGATTCGTTATTTCTTCCAAAAACGAAGCAGGTTAGCCATCCTGACAAATTTGAATTTCCACAGCGGAAATAAATATTACAAGTGATTGAAGAGAGGTTGTTTCATGGAGGTTTATTCGGATAGCCTGGAGTTTATACACTTTGGCCAGAGCAAATTGGTTCAAAGAAAGAAAGAAACTCCTTCAGGTGCTAGTAGAAAACAGGTGCGTTGTGACTTTTGCAACAAGAAGTTCGCCACTGTGAGAGGTAAACACATCCATGAAAGCAGAATTCATCCACTTGAATATCACAAAGGAAGAGCTGGTCTTCCCTCTTCAAAAGCAAGATGGACAGAGGAAGAATATTGCATGCTTGCTGCCATGGAGTCTGAGATGATTCGAAATGGAATATACAATGTCAATAAAGAACTCCATTAAAGATTTAAGCACAGAACATTGAATGTCATCAAAAGCCAAAGACTCGCTGACAAATGTAAAGCAATACTGGAGAGATACCTGACTTGTTCAGCAACAACCGCGCTTACTGAGACATGTCAAATCCAGCAGTCATCTAATGCCATAGTTCATCTATTTCAGTTCATTTGTCACATAACAAAAGTATTTCTAAAAGTGCTAGACATGACTCGAGTGCTCAGAGGGTTGCGTTCCTGCATGCGGCAGTGATGGCAACAGTCGTAATGTGTCGTGTTCGCGACCCAGCCTGCACTGCCACAAATTATTCGTCAGAAGACTTTCAGGCACGGCGATGGCCTAGCGGACAATATATGGCTAGTCAGAGCAATCCTAAAGAAAAAGAGGGAGCAGAAGAAAAGACTGAAAACCTTCATGGACGTGAGCAAAGCATTTGATTCGGTTTCCCATCAATCGATTGTTAGAGCATCTCGCAGACTCGGAACTCTGCCATTCAAGCTGAGATACATATCAGAGGCTTATAGTAACTGCTCAGTCCAACTAAAGATTGGAGGAAAATTGAGTCATGACATTCCAGTGAACAGAGGAGTACGGCAAAGA
>MPNW01000257.1:57898-75484 GCA_011800805.1 Hirudo medicinalis | reverse complement strand
CAGACTCGGAACTCTGCCATTCAAGCTGAGATACATATCAGAGGCTTATAGTAACTGCTCAGTCCAACTAAAGATTGGAGGAAAATTGAGTCATGACATTCCAGTGAACAGAGGAGTACGGCAAAGATATCTTCTCTCTTTAACGCGGTGATCGACATGGTGATGGACCCTTCCATCGGTGTGACTGGAGATATTAATTCGTCAGTCAAATGCAAATTACATGCATTTGCAGAAGATTTGATCCTTGTATCCTCCTCGGATATTGGAATGAAGAAGCTTCTGGAACAAGTTGAGATGTCTTTGGCGAAAGTGGGACTGAGGATCAATGCTCAAATATGCTCGTCTCTGACAACACTCTGACAACCACTCTGCGGAAGTGCAGATGAAGAATAACCCCTGGATTGTCAACCCGGATCCTTACCTTGAGGTCAACCAACATCAAATTACGGCATTCTTGACAATTACAAGTACCTCGGTGCTGACATTGATCAATAGGAGAAACAATTCAGAACAAGTTGCATTCAATACCCAGGGCTCTACTGAAGCCAAATCAAAAATTGTACGCTCTCAGGTCCCATCTAACACCAAGTCTTGTGCATTATCTCATCTTTAATAGCATTTCATTAAAGTCTCTCAGTGCTTCTGATACCAAGATAAGATCTGCTGTAGGACAATGACCGTGCTTTCCCAAAGAAACGCCGGTTGCTTTCTTCCACGCGGGAGTCATGGATGGAGGACTCGGAATAATGCAGCTCAGAAAATGGGTGCCGATCATTAGAATCAATAGAATGTCGGCAATGGTGGCACAGTCCAAGTCTAATGAGGATGAGTTTCTGCTCGATGCTTTGAAAGATAATAGCGCAATTCTTTGCGAATACAGAAAGTTTGGAAAATCAAAAAGACCCGCAGCCAAGAAACAACTGAAACATGAGACTGTAAAGCATAGAGTTTATATGACAAGGTCGATGTTGATGAATTTATCAACGATGACATTTATTGTGTACATTACACATGCACGGACTGATTTTTAAATGTTGGTTGTGCTGTGCTTTGCGCATTATGTCCCGGGGTTCTCTCAGGCCCAGAAGGGAGACTTTAAATATTTGGTGAGGTTTTTGATCCGTGATTAAGTTTATTCGTTTGTTTGGCTGAGAAAATAAAGCAAAAAATAATAAAAAATAAAATAATAATAATAAATAGTCCAAATCATCATGGTTAACCCAAGTGACTTTAAGAAAGTAAATAAATGTTAGATAGAACAAATGAAGGATGAACGAACGGAAAACTTGTTCGTCCGAAGATTGGAGTGGAAAAGAATCCTTCGTGGAGTTTTATCGGTGAAATCGATGTTACCTCTGAAGGAGAGGAGAAGGGAGGCTCCCTCACGCAGTCTAAAGATATCACTCACTGCACCCTCTGCATCCATAAATTATGTAAATTTTTATTATTTATGACAACTATTAATTTTAATCGAATGACTATTGATGGACTCACCGCAATCAAATCCAAATTCGTCAAAGCTTTGAAAAACCTTTTCCTGCTGTTCACGTTTGAGGCACTGAACGATGATTAAGACCGGTTCATCAAGCACGTGTTTCTGACTCGAGGCGACGACGACCTCCCGTTCAAAGGTCATGCCCTCGAATTTGGTCGCAATCAGAGCAGCGGTTTGGGGATCAATCTGCTGCGAAAACCGAAGAAAGGCGAACCTAAAAAAGTGTAGATTATTTTAGATTTAAACAAATCCTTGTTTATTGAAGGTATATAGTTCTTATTAATTCACGTTTATGTTGATATTTGTAGTGTTATAATTCGGATAAGCAGTAAAATGGTTGACTCATCAAATTATTCAAATATTTTTTTTAAAAGACAATTAATTGTTGTCAAACTCATTCGCTACCGATCGACTTTTTGACTCAGAACGAAGACGATGATGTCATTCTGGGAGACGAAATCAATTTCTGGTTTCACTTTCCATTTTCCATTCATATCCTTGGCAACCAAAAGCAAGACGTCTCCAATGGCTGCTAATTATTTTGAAAATTAATTTGAAATTTCTTCATTTAAGCACATACTTCATTTTTTCAGTTCATTTGTCACACAACAAAAGTATTTCTAAAAGTGCTAGACATGACTCGAGTGCGTGCAAGTTAGCTCAAAAGGTTGCGTTCCTGCATGCGGCAGTGATGGCATGTAATGTAATGTGTCGTGTTCGCGACCCAGCCTGCACTGCCACAAACGCCCTTGGGAAGGAGCGTTACATAAATGGTTAACAAAAAAGCTCATCTGACGCTTATGGCGTTACAATTACAATAACATTGCAATGAACAGATAAACAAATGAGGAGTAATCAAGGCAAAATTGACAACTTGATTTGTTGTTGTTTTCTTCGTCCAAGGTTTGAAACAGCGAAGGAATGTTTGGATCGATAGTTGGAAGAAAAGAAGGAGGCAGCTTCTCTTTGTCACGTTTCTTCTTATTGGTTATAGGAGGTTGGATGACTTTCACGATGAGATTTTTGGTCGGTGGTCTCTGGGTTCGAATCCTGATGAGGGGAGTACAGCTGATGAACTCAGGGTGTTGATCTTTGATTGATGAGAAGTTGCTAACATTAGGGTTCCATATTGCCTGTTCAATTTTAAATAGAATTGAAAATAAAGAAGCCAAATAACTAATTGAAATAAAAAGATAATTAAGGTATATGATGATGATGACAACGACGACGACGTTGCTGCTGCTGCTGCAGATGATGATGATGATTCCTGTAGCAACAGCAACAACAATAAAATAATAATAAATTTACATGGCGCAATGTGCATAGCGTCAGATGACTTCAAGGATGACGTCAGTAGAAATGAGTCTTCAGGTGGTGTTTGAAGAGCTCCAGGGATGGTCGAGCTCTTATGAGAGGGTTGGTTTATTCAAGGCAATATATTAAGTTTTAATAAGATTTCAAGGAACGAAAATGAAAACTAAATTGAAAATTAAATTTCACCTGCATGCGAACTTCAGTCCTCTCCGTGAAAGAATTCTTTGGAACAACCACAACAATCCGTCCATCTATTCCATGAGACAGTTTCCCACCTCTCGGTCCAAAAATACCTCTGTCGTGTTTCGGTCTGCTGACCACGACGAGCAGCAAACCGTGACGGGGGATAAATTTAAGAATACTGTGAGAAAGAACCCATTCTTCCTGCAAAATATTGGCGTATGCATAGGTTTACAGTGTAAATATTAATTTAAATACGTACGAATGTATGCAAATGTATGCAAATTTATTCACCAACCACGCCGTCTACCCCTATGTCGGCAGGATGGTTCGTTGATGTTTCCAGTTCTTTCCAGCTTCCGATGTCAATCCTCTCCTCGTCCTTATTTTCTTCCTCCTCATCATCATCATCGACTTTATCATTTTCGTAATCGATGCAATTTATATCCATTTCGGGGCCAATCAGACTGCGGGTTGCCCTGGTAACCTTAATGACGCATTCTCTTGAGCGGGATATGGCGTTGTGAGGGATGAACACGCGAGTTGTCGTCTGTGGGATTACATTTTGTTGAATTTCCTCACATATACAATAGTAATTACAACATATATTTTCTTCTAATTGCATAAGAATTGCATAATCTAAGATTTCACCAAATAACTCTAAATGTTCCAAATTATAGCATAGAATTTTTAGTGACATTTTATGAACAACTCTTTCGTAATTTCTTAATTCATCATCAATATCTTTTATCACCAGTTGGTACATTTTATTGTGTCACGTCAAATTATCTCTACTTAGCAACGAACTTCCTCTTCATTGTCAATAACTTAAAGACAAATACATCGTGAAATAGGAATGTGTGCAACGAAGTGAAAATATACAAATGCCAAGGTAAACAAACTGGAAATTTTATTCGAGGTCCTCCATTGGATGGCTTCAACAGAACGACGTTGCTCATGAGTTCTTCGTGCTCCTTGTAATCGACGCAGTATTCCTTGATTTCAACCACTTCACATTTCAGTTGATCTTCCTCAACTCCGCAATGTGGAGCCATAAATCTGAGAAAACAAAGAACTTCACAACCAAGCACGTCATTGTCTTTTGAAGAAGGAAATCTGGAAAATATAATTAGTTTTATATCAGATTTTATTAATTGATACTCTAGTAAATGTAAATGTAAAATGTTGGCGTCAGAAGCCTTTTTGTTAACCATTTATGTAGCACTCCTATCCAGGGGCACTTGTGGCAATAAAGGCTGGGTTCCGAACACGATACATCAGGACTGTTGCCATTATCGCCGTATGTAGGAACGCAACCCATTCGGCCAACCTGCAAGCCTGCGCAGCCACATGTAGTTTTTCATTGCTCTCCATTGTGTCGTATAATGCAATATAATAGATATGTTCGCATCACGGAAAACTCATCGTGTGGAAAATTATTAGGAGACAAATTAAATATTGTATATATAGACTGTTACATAGCTAGCTTACCTGGCCGCCACTTGGCGGGCTTACCTGCTGGCTACCTGCTTGCTGACCTTCCTTCTACTTGTTACGTTAAGACTCTCTACCTAGTTGTTTGGCGTTACTGACATTAGGAGTCGAGATACATTGGCGATATACATAGAAGTTGTTTTACGTTAATAAAAACTTTAAGTTTATCGTTGAGTTACATTCTGTTGAGCTAACGATATAACATAGACTATGGCTCCTTAGAATAAGGTTTTCCAAAAAAGTATTCCTGGAGTAGTTCCATATATGCTCTTCGGATCACAAGAAATCATTAGTCGATCTGAGGAACCGGCGTGACTTGATGAAGGTCTGGTAAGGTCCCTTTATATGGCATAGCATATGTTGCATGTCAATCGATAAGCTATATTAAATGGCAACCTGAAAGTCAAGGGAGGGGCAACAGAAACTCAGGGAGGGCACCTGGAATCCTAAGAATTTTTTAGACGATGAATTTTCCGGATACCGAAATGTTCACATACGTGATATTTTTCCATTCCCTGAAGTTTCCTCTGGCGCTTTTGATGGCGGTGTTTTCTTCAACCACCACCAACCTTTTTATGCTTTCTACCTCAAGTTTGTTCTTTTTTTCTTCCACTTTTTGGCCTCTGTCCTCCACTTCCACGTCCTTTTCTTCAAAGTCCAACAATGCCCCATTGTAGAGATCCATTTTTTCCTCGTACAAATACTTCAGATCATTTATGGTGGTCTGGTAATATTTAACAAATTTTAAATAATAAATCAGTAAGTTTATATAATTACTAATATTTATTAATATTTAAGCTTTAAATTTTAATTCAATCAAATGTAAATTCACAAGTTTGTGTTCGTTTCTTGTGAGTCCGACAAGGCCTCCATCTTGAGACTTCCTGAGTTGTTTCTCGATTGTTCTCGCCTCTGCACCTGTTTGTCCGAGGTAGACAGCCAGTCGATTGGTCGCGAGTTCGATATCAGCCAAGAGCGTTTCCAAGTGGTTCATTTGAAGGACGAGCTCAATTTTTGACTCCTGGGCCATGGTTGCTCTAATCATAGATTTCAGTAGCTGATTCTCCAACTTCTCCGCTTGAAATTAGGATTTTCGATTTAGCGTTAATAAAATTATCAAAGAAGGCAATCCACTGTGCAACAGGAAAGTTCAAGTGAAGAATTACGCAGAGCGACTGCCAGTCTTAAATCAAAACCTAGCAAATTCGCAGCATTAAATGTACAGCATATACTTCTTGTAATTTTTGGGACCTACGTTGTTTCTGTAATTGTAGAAGCACAGTGAACTGAGAATTCAAGAAGGGATTGCAAAAGAACGGGAGCCTCAGAGATTCTATTTTACATTATTTCTGTTGTTACCAAGTCCCTAATTGTGTTTCTGTGAAACTATTGCATCTATGATATTTTGTTGTGCTTTAATGTAATCTAATAAATGTATCTGCTGAAATTAGCAAAAACAGCAATAACGACATAATAATCATAATAATAACTACAAAATTAAAAATATTGATTATAACAAGACGCAAGCCTGAATAAATGATGAAGCATGTTCTAATTATGTTCTTCCTGGCGGGAATGGACGCTGGCCAAATTCCCTTCTAAATGCCAGACTTGTATTTGTTTGATTCGTTATAAAAAATTTAGTTAATAAATATATAAGTTACACAAACTAACACAATTATCACCTAAAATATTATGGAAGTTACCATTTAAATATTTCTTCATTTACAAGAAAATCATTTGTTTTCAAGAAAGAAAAATGAAAAGACGAAAATTTGCCAACGCTTTAATGAATATGCTCAAATAAACAACACGTGATTAAAATAATATTTATTTTTATTAATTAAATATTAATTATTTTAATGCAATTAAAATTGGTCAAGAAACGTTTAAGTTTAAGTTTAACGAACTCACCGTCCTGGTCAGAAATGAGTGCGAATTCATTTTGGGTTTTTTGCTGGATCTCATCGGTGCATTTGGTGAGCATCTCCTTGATTTGGGTTGCTGCAGTTGAGAGAAGGTTTGAGAGGAAAGAACTCACAGACTCCAGGAGCACTTTCGATCTTCTCACTCCATCGAGAACCTGACAATTAAAAATTTAATTTCTTTAATTAAATATTTCTCTTTCATTAAAAGGACATCAAAACGCTTTGGTGTCGATGACTGCTAGTGATTGTAAGACGGTCAATTTTAGATTATTTTCGTAACTAATAATGAATATAATCCTCCCCATTCAATGAATGAAAATTTTGACAGGATATCTAAGGTTCAAGAGCACGTTCATAAATTTTGTTTCGTGCTTCCAAATTAAGGTTAAAGCTTAGAAAACGCTACTGCAATGCAACGAAGCCTCAAAGAGATTAAATCAGAAGCAGAAACTTTGAAAGAAATCACCAGAAACAGTCAAAACACCTCTTCAAAACTCTTCCAATTCCTGAAAGCATCGTTGTTTACTTTGTGGCAAATCATTTCAGTCTGCGAAATGAGGTTCTTCTTCAGTTCTTCAAAACATTCCAAGATGACTTCTTCACCCTTGGATGCTTCAATTCTTTCGAAGCAGGAGCAACAAATGCGAACCTTTGGTCCTTGGACCTCGTCTTCGGACACTGTCAAACAATAGTATGTCTGATAAACTACTAATAATAATGTAAATTATTTAATGATGAATCTACCGACTAGACAGAAAAGAAACAAATATTTTATGCATTAAATGTCATGTTTAGATCCTTGTAACTATTATCAATTGCAACTATCATTTAACTCGCTACTAGATTTAGATAAAACGAATACTTGTATCCACTATTTTTAGTGTACTTTGAAGAAAGAAACAAGGAATGCCATGCTACCGACGCTAAAGGTAAATCTTAGATTGGTTCCCACAAGCGACGAACCTTTTACATGTTCGGCATTGATTTTCCTCTGATTTTTCGACTTTAAATCATTTTCCCTGGTTCTCCTCCAGCTTGGTCCGTTCAGAGTAGCAACACTTTTCCGCTTCATCGGCACCTTGTTATCCTTAGCTGAAGGTCGTTGATTTATGCTGTTTCTGTTCGAGTGACTTTGCTGAATGGAATCTTTTTCTGCGTGTAAGTTGTCAGATCTCTCATCGGATTTGTCCAGATTGAGCAGTTTCGTTACTTGTCTCACAAACAACTTGGGCTTGCTTTTCATTGTGAGCATTTAATTTTATTCGTTTTCTTTAATATAAACTTCGCATACATTTGTCTACAGAAATAACGCTACAGATGGCTGTTTCGAGATAATTTTGAACATCATTTCAACTTAAACCAAATTTGTCAGAATATATAATGTAAATCAGTCAGTTCATAACGGTTCCTTTTATGTAAAACATATGAAATGAGAGCACATTCTATAATCCACTAGACTAAATTGCTGGCAGCAAGCAAGAAAATAGTTATTTATGTAAGAGGAGATTGGTTCAGTAAATTATTTTTGGAAGTTTGGAAGACAAACATAATTAATAATTCAACAGAGAAGAGCGACATAATAATAAACGCAGAGGCGTCATTTCAGATCATTTTTTGCAGGGGCGTAAACCTGCGCTCGGCTTCTCCACATTCTCCATAAAATTAGTTGATGACCTTTTTTTTTTAGATGCTATTGACTTTGATGCTACAACGTTATGACTGTGGTATAGATTAGTATAGCATAGATTAGTTGCCTCCCCCTTCATAAATAATGCTCCTGAATTGATGTATCTAATGTTAATACCTATAATTTTTTGCAAAGAAATTGATAATCTAATTAGAAGTTCATTTAAAGTAATGTAGACACTTGAATTTAATTGGTATATGTTTAGTTCAATATATTCAAATTTTATAGAAGTGAATTGAGAATTTATTTCTTGGTCGACTTAAACTTAATTTTAAAACTAGCAAACGCCTATTTCTTAAATAAAAAATTCAATTATTAAATAATGCTACAAATTTCTTGATTTTAATACTTTAAAAAACAAGAGATTGTTGATCGATAATACACCAGCGTTGTATTTTGTTTTGCACACGCTTTGTGGGACTGTAAGTAAATCTACAGTAATGTCGGAAAGGTAAATTTTCATTAGCAGTTTGGTATATGGAGGGATCTTCTGTAATTAAAGTAATATTTTGTTTTCAAAGAATCATACCGTACAAGGAGCCAGAAGTTGTTTTAAAGAAGCGTAAGAAGAAGCAAAAAAGCTTGGACAAATCCATTGCTAATGATATAAAGAACAAGGTAACTAAGATTTTTGTTCATTTAGATTAATAGGATATATTGAAAGAAGTACTATGAAGGTTTTACAATTTGAATTTGTAAAATAAATCAAATACTTGGCAGATTAAAACCAAGTCAAAATCAAGGGGAAAGAATTATAAAAGAGCAGAAAAGTTTGTGAAGGAGTATCTATCAAAGGAAAAGTTTGAGGTTCAAATTTCAAGGAGAGCAAAAAGAACTAATTTATATGAAATTCCTAATATTCCAACTCTGATATTTGCTATCAGGATCTCAACGTGAGGATTTTCTGATTTAAAATTTGAACATCATATCTGATTTAATAACATATAAAATCTGAAGTTGTTTGTTTCTAGGCCCCTTGAATCACACTCAAAAGTTGCAGATGTTTTGAGTCTTCTCAGACTTAATTCCTTCAACACTGGAGTCTTCCTTAAATTAAATAAGACAACACTGCATCTTTTGAAACTTGTTGAACCATATGTCACTTGGGGGTATGATCATTTAGACAAATTATAAATTGCATTTTTATATAATTAAATTGTATTACATTGTGACATGCCACAATCTTTCCTTACTATAATAAGTTAATAAAAATTTATTTTGTAGCAGGATAATAGAAATGTAAAAATTCAGTTGATTAATTATTACTTGTGATATTCATAGTCTTTGAAGTGAAGCTTCAATAATCACATTTAGCCTTACGACATTGCTCTTTTCAATAAATGCTTAATCTCAGCACATCAAGTTCCTTACAATATCTATCTACAATTAATAATTGCTAATGGTTTGTTAATACTCTTTAAAAATTTAGTTTTATTTTTTGACAATGATTTGCATGATCTGCCCAGGACACCGAGTCTGAACTCAATCAGACAAATGATAATGAAGAGAGGACACATAAAGACTGAGAAAGGCCACCTACCACTGACAGACAACAAGCTTGTTGAAGATGCTCTAGGTTTGCAATGTCTTGGATGTTTGCATGACATTGTAAGGAAACTTATGAAATATTCTAATTTGGCAGGGGAGCACAACATCATCTGTATTGAGGATATCATCCATGAAATTGCAACACTTGGTCCACACTTCAAGGATGTCAATGCCCTCATATGGCATGTGAAGCTCAATCCACCAACCAAAGGATGGAAAAAATTAGCCAGGCCTTTTGGTAAAGGAGGTGACTTTGGGAGCAGAGGTGATAAAATCAACTCACTCCTCCAGACTATGATTTGAGAAGCCTTGATACTGGACTATGGGTTTTATTATTTTTTTCACTACTGAAGATAATAATTTTAATGAGCTATGCCAAAGTACTGAGTTGAAATTAATAAATGTCATGAAAGTTTTTTGTGGGACTCTGACATTAACAAATTATTGCAGGTTATAGCTGAGGAATACTATTAAAGTTGTTTTGTGACTTCACATTGTTTTAATTTGCTAGTTATATTGAACTTCGTTAAATTTTCTATTTTTGTGGGATTGCAAACAGAAAGGTCCAAGTGATGATTGATAACCGCTCAAAACTGTGGCAGTTGCTGCATTTTGGTTGATACAAATGATATAATGCGGGGCCATCTGATGGACTTGAACTATTTAATTATGTTGCAATCTTTAATGTGGTATATGTTAATACCCAATCACTCCATGTGATGGTATCCACTTGTAATGTGGCAGTTGCTACAAATTGATTTCTACGAAATTAGTGTGGGGCCATCTGATGGACACAAAAGAGAAAAATCATTTGACTTTGCCCCATAATTAAAAGCAACTGACCAAAAAGCTATTTTTGTGGCATGGACATAAACCGTACCATTTTTTATAGAAAGACATTCTTTTGAAGACAAGTTTATTGTAAGCTGGTGATAGAGTAAGCCCTGTTAAATATGTCAATTGTAATAGTGAGAGTTTCAGTTCTTAAACAGGAAATGTCAATTTGGCTAAGTTTCTGGATTAAAAGTATTTCACAGTTTTAATCTATTTTTGGTGACAGTATCAATTTTGTTTCAGTACTGCAACCTAATTATCTACTGACAGATGTAGACTTGGTGTTACTAGCTAAGAATCATTGGCAGTGTAGTCCAATGGATTCAAAGAAACTAAACTTTCATAATCAATTTTTTTCATTTTTGAATTGGTATGATGAAGAAAGGATTTATATGTTGCCATTGCAATTATCGATGATAATCTCTGCACAGTCTAATATTAAAGCTTGTCAATGAAACGAACCAATAAATGATTATCATGAAACCCAACAAATGGAAAACAGATAGTTGTCAGATAGTTCTGAACAAGATGATGGCAAAGTGCATCATATAACATTATATGAGAAACTACGTGGGAATGAGTTCCAGTAACATTACAGCTTGTCAAAGCACTAGATGTTTCCAGAAGAATTCAGCCTCATTTCTTAAATGCATGTGGCACCTATATCACAACAATAACTCAGTTACTAAAAGTCAAACAATTATAGCCCGATAGAACTCACAGCAATTTTGAGGGCTTGTTTAATGTCATCGATGAGGTCTTCCACATCCTCCAGCCCAACTGAAAGTCGAATCAGATTTTCAGTAATACCAAGTTTCATTCTTTCCTCTGGAGCCACTGATGCATGAGTCATTATAGCTCTGAAATTGAGTGCATTTGAACAGTGAAATTGTGTTACTTGAGCATCTCGGGCTCTGATCAAAATGCATTTTTTGCACTTTAATTACTACAAATTAGTTGTTGGTCCAATCTGCTTGCTGTTGCTGAGAATATGAGAAAACGTTTATCTCTGATCAACTTTGATACATGTTTTGGAAAATACAAGATTAGATAAAAGCTTAAAATTTAGAGCAGTTTAATTATATCCAATTGCTATGTCAGAGTAGCGTATTTGTGATTACAAGATTCAAGTGCCAAATGGAGCAACAAACTTACGGGTGTTCTGCCAGGCTTTCATAACCTCCGAGACTCTCAGCCAGGGTGAACACCTGTCAAACAAATATGACATGAGCATAGAAATATGAATTGGGTATGCTGTTTCAGAGTTAGAATAATAAGGATGAACCTTCAAACTCTTGAGAAACATTCTGGCTTCAGCTTCACCTCCGGTAATGTAGAAGGACATCATGCCACTGTAACCTCTGCATTGTTTCTTTGCTATTTGATGCTGAGGGTGCGACAGGAGGCCTATCGTTATGGATAATATATGCTCGTATGACATGATCTCAACATGCAAAGTTCAGTTCTATAATTAGGGCATACATTTTTATTTAAATTTGCAGAACATGTGCTGAACACTCTATCTAAATGGATTTCTCATAAGTTATATGGTCATATATAAAGTCAACAAAAAAGACTAATTCTGTTTTAAATTGACCTGGATGGAGCACCTTCTCCACACCAGGACATTTTTCAAGAAATCTTGCCACTTGCAAACCATTAGACATGTGGGCTTTCATCCTCACTGCAAGTGTTTTGAGTCCTCTATTGAGGAGATAGCAGTCAAAAGGTGAAGGAACACACCCAAGAGCTAACAAAAATTTAAGATGAAATTCTTATCATTAATCTTGATTTGGCAATGTGCCAGCCAAAGTGCATCATATGTTTAAAATTAATTGAAAGCCCTCCAAGATGCCTGTTGAAAGAGGCTTCTAAATGTGGCAAATAAGAATATTTCTTAGTTAAAAATTTAGTAATAATAATAATTAATTTAAAATGCTCCATTTGCATAGCGTCAGAGATGCTAAAGGCCAAAGGTTGTTATGTCGCAATAAGCATGAGTGTGTTGCTGACGTAACATTGCAGGAATAAACAGGTTGTAAAAATAAGTCTCTTGAAAATCAATCTCCCTCAAAGAACTTAAGAATTAAGAAGAAAAATACAAATGATATTAAAATGAATTTTAGAGAATTATCATGATCTGTTTCAAAAAATGTTGATAATATAAGTAAAATTCAATTAGATAGCAAACTAACAGTACTGTAGGAATTTCAATTTTCTGGCCAAAACATCATCATTTGTCACTAGGCTGCCCATGAGCACATCTGTGTGACCTATAATTAATCTGATCATTAATCACATGCAAATGCATTCATCTCATTTTATTCTCATTCTTCCATACCTGAATAAATACAACTCATGAATTATCATTTTGATCAAATTTGTACATTTTTTGGAAATAAAGAATGAAAAGCATCATATTTCAGGATATAAACAAAACTGAGAAACTGGTCACCATTCATGTATTTTGTAAGAGATTGAAAAGATACATCTGCTCCTAACTCAAGTGGCCTCTAGTGGAGAAAAAGGCAGATGATTCATATCTATATGGGCAAAAACAACACTCAAGGAAACAATTGTTCTTAAAACATTTGAAAGCTTTAACTCAAATCAATCAAAACAAACACACACCTGGAAATAGGAAGACATGAATGTGTTATCCACAACAACCAGGATGTTTGGGCATTTGTGCACCAGCTTTGAGACTTCCTCAATGTCCACAACTTTGAGCAAAGGATTGGACGGTGATTCAAGCCAAACCAACTAAAACCAACTTATTTAATTAAATACAACTTTAAGTTATTATTTACTAAAAGTAAATTTCAAATCTCATCTGCCTTTGTGTTTGGTCTGATAGCATTAACAACATTTTCAGGCACTGTGGCATCAACAAAAGTTGTTTGAATGTTTACATTGACGACTACCCTTCTCAAATATCTGTTGGTTCCTAAATAATTATCGAAATATTTTGTCTAAATGGAATCTAATTAACTAATTAATGTAATGAACTAATATAACGTTACACATTGCACTTTGAATTACTCATATTACTATTATTGGCCATGTGTTGCTTCATATTCTCAATTAACATACGAAGAGGACAACACAATTCTTGTTCTCCAAACTCTTCATGACAATAAACAAATAGCAAACATATTACTCGTGCAAATTGAAGATTGAAACAAACCTCCGTAGACATCATTCAAGCAAACAACGTGATCTCCAGTCTTTAGAGTGTTGAACATCGTCGTCATGGCAGCCAGACCACTTCCAAAAAGAATACCTGATCAAGAAAGCAATGAATCCATTTAAAACATAAACACTTTGTAAGATTAAATAAACAAGTACAATGTTTTCCATTTTCGACTGCAGCCACGCATTCCTCAGTGACGTTTCTGGTAGGGTTTCCTGCTCGGGTATACTCATATTTCTGGGGTCGATCAAATTTTTACAATACTGTATTTAAAATTTAAAGAAAGACCGTTTATTTCTTACAAGAAAGACTCCCGGTTCGTCTTGCTGGAAAGTTGTTGCCAGAGATATTGGCGGCACAACTGCCCTGCTATTCCATTGCCTCGGATCCTGTCCTGCGTGTATGGCTAGAGTGGAAAAGTGAGGGAAAGGTGTGAATTGCTCTTCTGCCATTTCAGCTTTCATCTTCTTTTCCTTACACTTCAATTTCTTTGCATCTTTGGATTCAGGATTGCTCATGTCGATGGTCAGAGTGCGACGAAAGGGAAAAAGTAAAATTCGGACTGAAAAGTCACAACAATTATGTTGTCAGAAAATATTTCACTCCTGCCGTCGTATTTATGCACAAACCCGGCCGACTACAATTGCCACGTAACTTTATAGGATAGACGAGTTGAGCACAAATTGGAGTGGTTTATCATACAGACTACTTAAACCACTATTAATAACAAATTAATGTTATGCTGTGTTATCCGAAGCTTTGACGGGTTATTTCGGAGATTAGGGAAAAAAATGCCCATATAATGAAACAAAGTAGAGATGATGGAAAACCGTTTATGCACTGGAATCTATAATATAACTAAATCAAGTCAACTTGAGAACTTAAGTTTATTTTTTTTTTATTTTAATTTTATAGTTGGCCTTGTTGATGCACTGTAAACTATGAAAACATATTTCGTCACAAAATCGAGGTCATTACGAGGTCAAGGTGATACAATTTTTTTCTTAAATTGTTTACCTAACATTTGCTCTGAGAGATTATACATAAATCGATCACTTGAATTAATTAAATGGAAAATTGTTTATAATTTGTGGAACTCCATTTGGAAATAATTTTTTTTTAAATTTTAATAATAAATAGGGTGATGAAAATCAAGGGAGCATAGTCTAAAGGTTATAACGCATCAGTTATTGCATCGCACTTTGAAAGTTATTACGAATAGGCACAAAACATTATTGTAATTGTTAGTTTTCAGATACTGCATTCGATAATTTCGAGATATTATATCATAATTAAATCACAATATATTGAAACCAATCATATTCATATTTGCAATTTGTATTCAGCCCGACCCCAACCGGAGTTTGCAAATTGATCATCCAGAACGAAATAAACTATTATCACTTCACGTATAATAAAATTTAATTTTCTGTTCAATGTGTTCTTCTAACCTCTCCAAGTTGCGAGAGCAATTTTATGAAAACTCGACATCGTTTACAAAATTATTTAAACTCTTCCTAAGTGAATTCTCGAAGCCTAACAAAAACAGATTTCTGCTAACCGGGTGTTGATACTACCCTAACTTAAGCTACGCGTATGGCTCAACACAAATTTAATAATTATTATTCCTAATGAACAAATGGGGCTTTGTTACACATTGTTAAATATTCCATCGGAGGGTATTGATCATAAAGTCCTTAGCTTAACTAATTATACACTCCACATTATCTTCTTATTCAATAGCCTTCAGACTCTGGGTCAATCTTGAGTTCTTCCACAATTCTGGTTTCCACTTTTGTGCCTTGAGATTGTTCCAGATAAAGAACCTACTTCCAAAACTGCCTCTTGGTTTCTTAAACATCTTATATCTTTGTCTCATTGTTTTTACACACCAGACAGCCTCAAAGAACTTCTCTGGACACATGTCTTCTTCAACAATAATTATTTCTTGTGTTTCTATGAGGTCTCCTTTATTGCGTCTCTTTCCTGGTGTACATTTTTGTTCTTCTAAATTCAATTCAATTCAATTCAAATAAGACAATCTTTATGGCGGCGTAAGTCCGAATCACAGGACCTCAAGGCCACCGTGTAAATGCGTCTTGAGAAACTTTCTAAAGCTTTCAATGGTTGCTGCGGATGTGACCTGAGGTGGAAGTTGGTTCCAGATCCTTGGGCCAACAACGACCTGTCCCCAGCACATTTGAGTCGCCTGGCCGGAATGAAGACGAGCGACGAAGATGATCTGAGTCGTTTTCGACTAGGCAAGTCACTTTCGATGCAAGATACGGGGGAGCCATCTTTTTGAGGCACTTGAAAACTAGAAGTGCCACTTTGAATTCAATCCTGCGTTCAATCCCCAGCCAATGGAGTTCACTGAAGATGGGGGTGATGTGGTCATATTTGTGCTTTCTCATCACAAACCTGGGAGCTGCATTGACGACGGATTGCAGGCGACGAGTTAGAGTTTTGGGTAGCCCAACCAGAACTTGGAAAGGACTAAAGAGGTGACAAGTGTTCTAGTCGCGAACGACGGAAGGTATGATGCAACGGCTCGGATCTGTCGCAGCATCATGAAGCACACGCGTGTTGTATGGCCGACATGAGCGTGCATGGTCAAGTCGGGGTGCAGGAAGACGCCGAGGTCTCTAACTGAGGAAGATGGCGAAATCCAATCATTTCCCAGTCGTACAGGCTCAGATGGGCACTGGTGACTACGATGGCGGGTTGTGAACCAAATAACTTCCGATTTGTTTGAATTGAGTTGAGGCGACTCGATTTCATCCATTGGCAGACGTCGTCAACGCCAGCGTGGAAAGCCCTGCGACGTTGTTGACATCACAGTGACCATAAACCTGCGTGTCGTCGGCATAGAAGTGCGATCGCAGCCCATGGCTGGTGATGATTCTTGACAGGTCTGCAGTATATATTGAAAAGAGGGTTGGACCGAGAACCGATCCCTGAGGAACACCGCAGATTGACAAAACCCTCGACGAAGTTGTGTCACCAATCTTGATCTGGCATTCTCGTCCGTTGAGATAGGACCGGAGCCAGTTGAGTGCAGGTCCGTCGAAGCCAAAGGAAGACTGCAATCTCCGGCAAAGTATGTCGTGGTCCACGGTGTCAAATGCTGCCGATAAATCAAGCAGGACGAGAAGTGTGTCTTCCTTGGTCGGCTGTCTCGAGAATATCTGAGAAGACTTTGAGTACAGCTGTTTCTGTTGAGTGACGGTAGGCTGATTGGTTGATAGGTAAAAGTTTATTATTGTCGAGATGTTTTATGATTCTAACAAGAATCCAGTAGTTTAGTGATAACTGATAGGTTGGATATAGGGCGGTAAAAACTGGTATTGCCGCAGTCGAGATTTGGTTTTTGAGAATGGGAGTTATGTAAGATGTCTTGAAAGATTGAGGGAACACGCCGTCACTGAGTGATTTATTAAACAATTTGACGAGAAACGGCGCGAGATTTGGCCTTTTTTAAAAGCCACGTTGGTATTGGATCCAGAGAGCACTGTTTATTTGGGAGAGAATTGATGAGACAGAGAACCTCGTCCAGACCGACAGGGGAGAAACTGACCAAAGGCGTGCCAGAGGGTGTTGGAGGTGGCAGAGTCCCACACGCAGCCGTCGAAGCTCTAGCATTGTTGAGTTTGGTGGTGAAAAACTTTAACAATTGTTCAGCGTTTGGTGAAGAATTGGTAACGACGTGTCCTCTAGATATGACCGCATTGACGGAAGACCACAGTTCAAAAACTGGAGAGGAAAGTTAACCGATACACCAGAAAATGGCTGGGCCTTCCTCCAGCGCTGTCATCGGTTGCCCTCTACAGCAGGAGCACGAGCCTGCGACTGCTACTAAGGTCCATCGTGGAAGAGTACAAACTCTCCAAGATAAGAACACAGTGGATGCTCA
>MPNW01000257.1:0-57672 GCA_011800805.1 Hirudo medicinalis | reverse complement strand
CAAAGCATTGGCCGAGAGACGCGCGGTATTGTCGGGTGGAATGGGCCGACCGCGGGCTCGCAAAGCACTATGGACTGCGGACCAAACCGCGGTCGCGTAAAGGCCCGCGGTCGAGTCCCGAAAATTTATAAGTCCGGCTGCCGCTACAAAGAAATTATAAGGCCCAGTTTGCATATATTAAGTACACGGTATGAAAAAGCCACTGAGAGCTTTCATGACCGCTGTAGGCAACTGGGGGTGGATGCGATCGACATAAAAAGGCCAAAGCCTTTCTGAGCCTCTCATAGCCGGCGGTAAGCGTTGGGTTCCGAAGGATAAAAAAACCGACAGGGACATCCGGCTGATCACCGGATGCGGCCCCCCCTCCGAAAACGTCAGGAGATTCAAAGGGCCGAAACGTTTGAAGACGGGGGAACCTCCTCTGAGGATCCCTGTTGGAGCTCCAAGGCGGAGTATTAAGAAACATGATGTTATCTGATAATAATAAGGTAATTTTGTGAGAGTGTATCTTAAATTCACATGCATAAAAATATTTTTGACTGTTGACCACTTAAAAAGGTCCATGAATGTTTCTGAGATAAGAAACCCTGTCATTATTTTCTGAAATGTAATTATGGACATTTAATTGCGAAAATAACTCGTCAGTTGTCAATGATTAAAAAAAATTTCCATCAATTTGTTTAAAACTTCATCAATTTTCCAGAGCAAGAAATAATGCAACTGCTTTGTAATATTTGGAATATGTTAAATTGAAAAACTTCCCGTGAGAAATTCAGGAGTTTGTAAATAACAGTCACTAATAATCGTGAATTGCCAGCTCACACTGCGGTGTAGGCTGTTTGAATGGAGCCTTACATTTATTCACTCGATTAAAATTTACTTCCTAGCTCAATCTCTCCCTAACTCAAATTATGTATCAGCTTCCTAGTTTATAAAACACGACTATCCCACTAGTCGTTGTGGAATCTGCAAACATGGCTTCGGACATTATGCAACAGGGATACGTCAAGTTCCAGTCGAAAAATCTTGGGGTATTTTGTATTTAAATTAGAAAAGGCGTTGCTCAGTTTATTCAAGTTGTTCAGTTTTCAAACTCTCCCTTGACCTTGTTAATCCTTCAAAATAGTTTAGTTACACTCCTAAATAACAAAATGATTCTATTTCCACAAAGGTTTGGAAGAAGAGATGGCTGATACTGAGAGCTCAGACGACGAATGGACCAGTTCGCCTTGAGAAATATGAGGACGAGTGCACAGCTGTCATGAATGGGAAATGTCGAACCTTCATCTTGACTGACGTTCTCAACCTTTACAGAGTCCCAGACGTTGAGAAGAGGCACGCCATTCATATTGATGTGGATCAATACGAATCCATTCAGTTCTGCTTGGATTCAGGTCAATATATTTTATAATAATTTGGTTACAATTATAAAATTAAATGCAACGAACTACAACCAAATTCCTAAAAATCATCTTGTCGTT
This sequence comes from Hirudo medicinalis, assembly GCA_011800805.1. Taxonomy (NCBI): domain Eukaryota; kingdom Metazoa; phylum Annelida; class Clitellata; order Hirudinida; family Hirudinidae; genus Hirudo; species Hirudo medicinalis. Next base: position 56,191 of record MPNW01000257.1, on the reverse strand, counting down.
ATTTAACAATATTTAATATTATTCTCTTTCTTGAAATTCTCAGAGGGAGAAGCAAATTTGTGGATGAAGAAAATCGAGGGAGAGATTGCAGAGGCGCACAAATCAAAAAGTTAACTTCGACCTTTAAAACATTGTGCTGGACTGAATTAAAAATATTTAATTACACATTCAAGACAATAAGAAGGAAACTGTCCAAAGTATCAAACACTTTTTTCATTTTGTCCGTTTAATCTGCTATCCAGATTCTTTCGCTGTGTACATATTGAAGAATCCCAAGGTGCCAATCCATGGCGAGTGTACCCTTGAACTGACAAGTGATAGCGTTCGTCTGCTCAACCACAGGGACCAGGAGATTGTAGCATGGCCTCTGAACAAACTTCGTCGTTATGCTGTGGAAAGGAACCTCTTCAAAATAGAGGCTGGAAGGTTCGACGATCTGTTAAATTGTTTAGCGATATATACAATTTGCAGGAATTTTAAATAATAAAAGACTAAAAGGAACGGAAAAGTTAAGTTTAAATTCCTTAGGCATTGCTGAATAAAGTCTTGACCCACAACACTGAATATAAAATAACTTTAATGTGGTCTTGGAGAATGATGGACTATATTCATGATTGTTTCGTAAGTCCTAAGAAACATGGATAGTGGAACTTTCAGTGAAAAATCCAGAGAATATTTTAGAAAGTGCATTATTTTCGTAGGAATACATAAAACGTATAACCTGCAAATTATGAATTTGAAAGATTTACAACAAATTATTACCAATAAATGTTTGGCCGCAGCGTTTTTCCAAACTGCCTTTTTTTGCTACATTGTAATTGTTTTTTAATAAACAATTGGATCCTTAATATAAAGAATCCAAATTTTAATATTGTTAATAATCTGCACTACAATTTAACATTTAAGCATTGAAAGTAAGGGTCATAATATCATTAAATTCATGAGTAAAAATCATTAAATTTCTTGTAGGTCCTGTCCAACAGGGGAGGGTGAATTTGTTTTTGAGACTGATGAAGCACAGGACATTTACGATCGCATCCACAACCTGACAAAAACTCAGGCTTTCACCAAAAAGATGAACGACGTAAGCTGATCTCGTCACAGCTTCTCTGACATTGGCTGAACTTTCCGCTAAATACCAGCTTTTTTTTTTCAATCAATCCAGCTATTCCTTTTTGCAATAAAGTAAATGTTATTTACAACTCTGGTTTCAACTTCTTTTTCAAATGCTACAAAATCAACTATTTAGTTGTAGTTTTAGTTAAATAGGGCTTTACTTTTCAATTTCTAAAGAATCTCATGAACAACTCCGAATTTTAGATAAAAATTAGTCAGGAAAACAAATCAAACGAAAAAAGACAAAATGAAAAAAGATGCGAGTATTCCTCAAAGTCCAAAGTTTCGAATCCTGTTGAAAGCAAGAAGGAACCTCGTTCCATTCAGGAACTTTCAGATGACATTAAGACATCTCGGAATGAAAGGAATGACTATGGAGGTGAATGGAATTTTTTTTCATTGCATTATTATTAATTAATAATTAATTATTTCATATAATAATAATAATAATTTACAACTTATAATAAAATTTACTACAATTTATTAATAATAATAATGTCATAATAATTAATAATTATAATAACTATTATATAAATATAATTACATAATTAATATGTAATAATAATTACTTTATAATTATAATAATTATATTATTAATAATATAATAATGTAATAATAATTATTATATAATTATAAAAATTATTTAATAAATATTATTTATATAAATTTATTTAATATAATTTATTATATTTATTAAATATTATAATTATAACTATTATTAGATAGATATTTAATATAGATCGGTATTTATTATTATTACATTTTTATAACGAGCTTTGTTTTATCTCAGCCATCGGAAAAAATTCAAGCGAGACTTACAGAAACTATGCTGACATCCATCAAGCCAAGATTCCATCAGTTACATCAGGTGAGTTAGGCGAAATGCTAATTCAAATGTCTCAAAATAAAGTAAAGGCGTATATTCTAAATTAGGAACAGATGATGAAGATGACGGGTGTTACGCGGAAGTACGAGAAGGGAAGAAAAAGTATTGATGATGATCATCACACTCAAATGAAATTAATGCTTCTAAGAATCGCTTTGAATTGTAATTTACCGCTTATAAACACATAATACTTGCGGTTCGGTAACTAATATTCTAAATTTATCAATAACTTGGCAATTAACTGTTAATTGTAAGGCAATTGAAAACGTTTAAATTATGAATTTCGGAATGCATTCAAACAAAAATATCGGCAACCATCAGTTAATAGAAAATGGTGCTCAGTTTGTGAATTCACAGCAAAAAGTCATTTCTTTTGAAGTCCCCCAAACTGGCAACTCCGTATGTTTATATGAATCACAATATTATTATCGTTGTCAGGATCAAAATTATTCTATCAGTTGCATCAATATATTTCGCGGTTTACATGATATTTCGTTAAAAAAATTATGCCTCGGTGACCTTTGAAGTATTGCTTGCTCTCTTATATCTCATGTTGGCCTTTGTAGGTTTCTCGGGCTTATTGTGGATGAACATCTCTCTTTCAAATTGCATATTCATCACTTAATCAGTAAGATTTTCAGAAATATTTTTTTCTCGCAATCGCCGTTACATTCATGCAATAACAGCTATCACTTTGTACCACTCCATCCATATCTCCATATCTAAATTGCTACAACCTAATCTGGGCGTCCAATTACTCCAATATCTTACGTCATTTACTTTTTCTTTCAAAAAAATGTCTACGTGTTGTATTACGTTTACCTTACAATACTCACAAAGAGCCTATTTGTAGATAATTAAAGATAATTTAAAGTTCATCAGATAAATAATTTTTGTACTATTTCCGAATTATTTCTGAACCAAATTCTGAATAAAAAAACCCCAAAATTCAAAATATAATTCCCGACTAGGGGATAACCTGTTACAAAATTATTATATTATTGCGACAAGTTGAGAATCTTTATGTAATGGGTAAGATGAAAGTGAATTTTACTATTGACGAACATGAGAAATTTGACGAAGATGTGTTAATGGAAGAAATACCAACGATGTCTTCTGACATATTAAGTGCTTTGTATGTCGTTGCAGAATTATCAGCTACCTTGTTCCATAGATTTTTTAGGCCTTTATTTGGATTGCTCCTAAAATAATAAAGAATAGTAAGAAATAAAAAAAAACAACAATCCGAAATGACAACCCTAAGGGAAACTTATCCGGTTGATTGGGCTGCTTAAGAAATTAAATTAAACAATAGGAATAAAAGTAATACAGATGTAATAAAGATGTAAAGTTGTTATTGTGGTGAGAACCAATCAGAGTTGAGCGCTCCAGAAGACAATAGACAGATTATAAAGGGCCTCGGGCTACCCGTCGCACTCTCGGTTATTAACCGTGGATATTAACTTGTTAGTTAATATAAGTTTCTAGTTCGTTCTCGAGAAGAGATGATTTGAGTGATTTAGCAGACAAGTTTCAAGTATACAAAAGAGATAAAGCATAAGATTATTTACGATATGATATTGTATATGGATGAACTTACAAAAGAAGTACAGAGGCAGAAGTGAATTCTCTTAAGGACTTCCTAAAAGAATAAAAAATGGGTTGACAAATAATGAGCAAGGTAATCTTGATATAACCCTAGAGCCTACACAACATATGGATTAAAATTTAATATTGGATCTGGCAAAAGCGGGTTGATATTTTCAGGAGTCCAATTTCTGGTATCAAAAAAATGCAATATCAAACATCACTCGATTTTTTGTTAATTTCTCCATACTAACATTTACTTCAGCATGAAGTTCATGCCTGTTATTGGGCGCCCATCAGCGGGAATTCTCCCTTAGGACGTTCCTTTCTGGTTATCACTTCAGTCTTTAGTTGGTTTATTTTGAATCGTGAGTTGTGAGGGTGCATTTGTATTTACTTGTTTTTCGTTTTATTATTTGAAATTCATTTATAAAAACTATTAATAAATGAATTGTTATATTGGAAAAAGAATGGGAAAAAGAAACTCCATGTTTCAGCCAGATACCTCATGCAATCATCCAAAGATTCTTCTCGATATACAAGCTCTTTTTTAAGCTTCATTTTATTTGACAATTTTGGATTTCAGCTGCCTTTAGTCCGATGTTTCAATCCATCGGAGAAGTTGTCTCCAGTCTTCAAATGCCCAATAATAACTGGCATCATCCTTGCCATCACGCTCCATGTTCGAAATTCAATTTGTAAATCCTTTCCGGTCATAAATTAAATAAAGACAATTAAGTTTAAGCATCGTAAATCTTTGCGCCATAGAAATCATGCATTCATGTTTCTCAAAATTTGTCCTGAGTGTCATTCGTTTCATGTTCCAATTAAATATTTTTAAATTTTAAAGATTCTCTGATTAAATTCTCGTGAAAGATTATATTTCTCATATGTGCCTTTTAAAAATTATTAATAAAACAGTTAATTTGTCGAAATCTGATTCCTCACCTTTGCGTCGAATTTCGAATGTCTGATGACGGCAGAAAAAGGCGTTTTGGCGAAATGCCTGATTTTAGAGATACGACTAGAAAAATGAACTGCAATGTCAAATAGCAGGGGTATTCAGCTAGCATTTATATCTGGAATATTCGCTGCGGGTGATGCAATGTTTTCCAGATTTGACATAGGCGCGGAAGATCCTGGCATCTGTCGACTCTTGATCAATTAGATCACATCGTATATATATATATATCACGAATTCGGATGTTATTACGTAAGTTGCTACAATCTCATATTACTAGGTTATTGCAGATATGTTATTTCTACTGGTTGCAATCCTGCTGAGGACTGCAAGGTGTTTCTTTGTACTTTTCTAATGTGGAAAACGTACACCATGTCTCAGTCTCAGAATCTTGATTCGTCTACATCATTGGCATCCCTTTCCATCAATTCTTTGTCAAAACTCCTTATGACAGTTTGTGTACTAGACATAATTCGATTCTAGTGGTTACGGCACAAACACCAGCTCACAAAATAACATAAACGAGAAACTGATTGCAATAGAATTCAAGGTAAAGTTAGAATTTAGCAGGCAATTTTTGGCTTATTCTTGTCAGAGCAAGGATTAAATGGATCACGTTTTGGAAGCTCAGTCATGATTAACTTTGGACACTGTGGCTTATGCCCTCCCATGCATCAGCTCTTATTTCTAACTTATCCAGAGGCAACTTTACCTTCAGAAGCAATTAGCTAGCAGTTTGATCCATTTAATTGCACAATAAATGATTCCCAGATGAAAATTGTGAGAAATCAATTACATAACTTTTGGACTTGGCACCAGACAAAATTCTGGATTTTACAGGTTGACTGAACATCCACCAGAACCCAACTCAAGGACATTATTCCAAATTTGATCAGAATAAAAGGTTGCGTTTTTGATAAGCTAATCTGCCATACTGCACAATTGATTACACTCTATCTCGCTAAAAATCATTTGACTTTAAAATAAATCATGCAATGATATTTAAATTTCACAACATTTAGAAACAAGCAAAGGCTACCTCCAAAACTGTAGATAGTGAAAATTAGTCCCCACCTTGAACAATCACACACGATGTGAGACAAAATATGTATATCATATTCTATTGAGTAACATTATTCATGGTTGGTGACGTTCAAAAATTAAAATTAAGATGCCTAGGTGTCATGAAAAGTTTTACCACTTCATCAGTCACCAGTTGCCTTCGATTCTGATGTTCTCCAATGATTTCTTGCACAAGAGTTATAAGTGTTTGTTTCAATTCACCAGTCATCAATGTTCCATTTGAATATGACTGCCTAATTTCCTCAAGCTTTTCATCATCATCGAGGAAGAATCTCAGATACTGATATGAAATATCCACATCACAATTTCCTCCTTTTGACCTGTGTTCTTCAACACTCGTTCCACCACCAGAGAAAGCATATTTATTTATCTTGGTCTTGATCTGCTTTGGCGTGTCAGTGAGATAAACAGACGAGTTTGGATCGCTTCCACTCATCTTTGTCTGGGCACCTTGTAGAGCTGGTATGAAGGAAGAGTGAATCAAGCAAGGTTTTGGATATCCTAGCCTTGGGGCCACATCTCTTGTCATTCTGAAGTAGGGATCTTGATCAATGGCACAAGGTATGAGACATGGTATATCCTTCCTGTTGCCAAAGATTTGAGGGAAACTTGAGCTGAATGATGTTGCTGCTTGGATAGCAGGAAATGAGATCTTCCCAATGCAATCGCCATCAGCAAAGCCAAATATACCCTTTGCTTGATTGAAAGTCACGAACTTTTGGATGCGACAAACATTTCTGTAAAATGGTGGGCTCATGTATTCTGTATCAGCAAATATGAAGGTTTTATTTGGATCGAAGCCACAGGCTATGATATCTTTTGCATTTTCAAATGCTAGCCTATTTGCTTCTTCAATGGATAAATCCTTCCACAAAAACTTTTCATCGTCAGTTAACTGAATGACCAGTGGTACATCAAAAGTTTCTTGCAGCCATTTGGTCAGCATGAATGGAATAAGATGTCCCAAATGCATCGACTCTGAAGAAGGACCTCTTCCCGTGTAAAGAAAAAAAGGTTCTTTCTTTCTGTGTCGTTCCAAAATTAGATCAAAGTCCCTGTGAGAAAAAAAAATCCCCCTCCTTATCAGATGATGGATTGGCTTTCCAGTGACTTCTTCAAACTTTGTCAATATTTCTGGTCCTATTTTTGAGGATCCAAACCTCTTGATGAGCTTGTCATAATCAACACCCTTGGAAGAGCTACTGCTGACATTCCATGGATCAACTACATCATCTTCTAAATGTTCTCCCTTGAGATTGACCACATTTTTGACGTCATTAACAATTTGGTCCATCTTCCTTCAAATATGTTGTAGCATTTATAGATATTCAGATGTATGTCATCATATATACATTAGTTGAAACCAACACGCAACAAAAATAGGTCAGACGTTCACTCAGCTTTATTGCTTATTAATTAGCACTTAGGTCGTAGAATCATACGTAAAATGAAGCACAACTGCTATATTTAAATGCAGCGAAATGCTTCTGTAAAATACATAAAGAAGATAGCATTTAATCTAAAAGTGTTAGGCAGAGAAACTTCCTGAGCAGAAACAGATTCATTTAAAAACAACATTCACATTTAATTAGGAAACCAACCTATTGATCTGCAACATACAAAACGGCGAAACCAAGCAGCGGCTGATGGAGTAATGCGTGTCCACGAAAGTGTAATCATCGGAAGTAAGGCCTTCCAAATAACGAAGAATTTATTTTAGAATTTGTTGATACTTTATTAAATTTGATGTTTTATTTATAAAAAATATTACTTTATGTTATAAAATAACAACAAATATGAATTTGTGGTACATCACAACCTACATTGCAATCAAAAATGAAAATAAACTGATTTATTTATCATTTAATTCTTAGTTTATTAAAACGACATTAATAACAATATCATAAGAGATTAATAAACCTTAAAAATTCCCGTTATCATTCGTGAATCTTGCGCCCGGATAATTGTGACTGTTGATTGATAATAAGTCGTTGTTTCGTCCGTTACATAACTAGAATATTAGGGCGGTGCCCCCGCAAAGGGATTCGAATCCGTGCTGCCATAGTGAGAGGCAGAAGTCTTAACTAGAGATGGGAAAGAATTCAAAATGTTGGGTTCTATTTCGGTTCAAGTTCTTAGCAAACATGGGTTCGGCCCTGGTTGGGTTTTTGAAACGAAATATTGTGGAATTCGCAATGAAATACAACACATTACAGTGTGCAAGAAAAATGCATCATTTATTTTAAAATATTTCAAATGTTCATGTTATATTTAAGAAAAGGAAGCATACCAAGTGTTGATACGTTCACCCGGCAAAACCTGTCGGTTAAATAAACACCACAATAAAATATAAAATATTGAAAATATTCACTTGGCGTGCTGGTTGCCGGTAGTGCCATTAATTCTTTTACAAGTTGTGCCATCTTTGGAAATATTTTCTCCAGTATGAGAGCACTATTACCAGTGTCAGTTATCTGGTCGATACTTGGGACTCATGATGGTGATTTAATATCTGCTTACTTCTAACAGGTACTGACAAAACCATGCTACAAACTTTACATATTCCAAACCTCTCTAACACTTCGCCATCAATGTTTGCTTTTAGTCCGTATTGCCTCTACTTTTTCAAACTTTACGAAGTAACATCATTACACTATTACTATTTTCCCTCGCATCATGTCTTAAGTATAAATTTGCAAAAGTAAGCAAGTGAAAGAAAAAAATAACAATGAGTGAGAAAGAACCTTGAAGTATGGGTTTGTAGTTGTGTGTTCCTTTCTTTTCGACGCGAGACTAATTTAACGAACTGAACAACAAAGTGATGGTCAGTAATTTTATTGTAGTAATGATTATTGTAAGAGCTAGGAGACAGAGGTTCAAATTACAATTGAAACTGCTTATATTTGTTTATTATTAATTGTGGTAATCTTAGAGGTAGATTTGGTTTTAGCAGACAAAGGATAGGAAGGGTACAATCTCCAAGGAAGAACCAGTCATAGGAATAGCTGGAATGGGTCAGTCAATGTTTTATTAACGTTTCGTTGGTGTCAAACACCCAAAACTATCACGCAGCACTATATATAAAAAATATTGTTTTTTATCTGACTTTATAAACTTATTTATTTGGAAGAACGTGCTACGATCGTGACGCAATGTAAGCAGTGAAAGAATCAATTTGTTTATATTGATGTGTAAGGAAGTTTGAAGCTCAAAAATGCAATTCGCAAGAGGTAGAGTTAGGACGTTATTTTTGTAATGGTCCTTAAGGGACTGGAGAACCAATTCTAATTTTTAATTAGCGAACCTAAGCCGCTATCTTCTAAATCTTTCTATGCAGACACAAGCATTACTAAAAAAAATTCTGTCAAAAGTTTGTTGTTGGCTTCATGACGAATCTTTTCGATACCATTTTGTTCTTTCATCATTGACAACTAACAAATTTGACTTCTATGCCTGCGATGAGGTTTTTTGTATTTTCATACGTATTTTTTAAGTGCTCATACGTACTCTTAGTTTCTTAACATCGGTTTAAAATCTTGAACTTATAATTGCGATTCTTTTTACTCTTTCTTCGCTATCTGTACCGTACCGGTGAAAAATATTCCAGACAAGATTTCTTAGCATTAAGAGTTATTTATTCATTTTATATCAATCTATTTATATGCAAAAACATTTAAAACATACCTTAATTTCAGACGCAATCAGTCGAGCCAAGCAGCAACATTTGTTTGCATGGCAACCAAATTTGACATTTCCAACCATTTTTTATCCATCCTTAGTGATTGGAGTTATATTCACGTTCATAGGTGGTCTTCTTCTTTATGCATCATACTTGGTATGTGTCGATCATAAGTTGATAGTTTGTGGTTCACAACATTAAATGACTATTTCTGCCTAAGACAGACGAAATGGAGATGGAATATTCTGGAAATAGATGCATCATGAGTACAATCTTCAACTTTTCCAGTACCTCCTGCGATGAATTTTTGAAGGAAAACGTAGGAGGGGAATGTTCGTGTGAAATCTTTTTCACCTTACCTTATCAATTTGAGGTTTCATATTATTCACTTATAATGGTGAAAAATATTTATAAATAATGAATGATAAAACAAACTAGAAGAAAACCATATCTAAAATAGTGATTCATGTTTATTTGAGTTAATGTTTTCCTAGTTATGCAGATTATATTGAATTTCTTACGGTGTACTTGCGTAATTCTACATATTCTATTCCCCATACACTGTATTACATTTTGGTGAATATTAGCAAGTTAACTCAGTGGTTGCGTTCCTGCATTAGCAGTCATAATGTGTCTTGTTCGAAATCCTGCTTGCATTGCCACAAGCGCCCATTGGTAGGAGGGCTCAACAAACAGCGCCTCTGACTCTATGCATTTGGCGCAGTGTAAATGAACTAAAAAACAAAGTTTCGAAAACAAGACGAGACGGATGCACTGCTGATGCAGAATCATTAAAAATTCCACCAGAAAAAGCGATATTAGAATTAAAGTCATCACTGAAAATATGACGGGATATATAAAGCTTATTCGATTACAAAAATATTGCACAACCATTAAAAACTCATTGGATCTTATTTGTTTTTAATAGTGATTTATAAATTGTTAAGATTCAGAAACAGCCATCTTATGAGAATTAGAAAAGGTCAAAACTTAAATCGTTGAACAGGGCAAGTTGTATCTCTACTACAAACTGACAAACTTTTATCAGAACCACCGAAAATACGTAAATTCGTACGATGCTCACCAAATTGCTGGTAGGAGAGTCGGCTTGTCCAAGCAATGTCGACCATTTCTATCTGATCCTGCGACCAATCTCACATATGCTCCCTGCGGGTCCATTGCAAACAGCATGTTTAATGGTAAATGCCTCGCTTTACAATCTTTCAATACCCTTTTTATAGTAATGTATTTAATAATGATAACGAAGTGAGCACACCATGACGCAAAGTAATGAGGTTCATCACATAAAATAGATACATTCAGCTTGTATTTTATCGAGGATGGAACCTCGATTGCTGTTCCAATCCTGAAGACCAACATCGCCTGGGATACAGACAGGAGTATAAGATTTAAAAATCCACCAAGTAAATAATTATATTATTTATATTACTTGTTGTATCAACAAAATTTGATTTGAATGCTGGCATATTTCCAGCATTGCTGTTTAACATTTTGCAAAATGTAATAGAATGGCCTCTTGACAACCTATTACCATCACGCTAACCTTAAATCACTCTCACTGAACCCAATGAAAGACGTCATTGAGAAGTTCTCGAGTTTCATTTTGATCTACTTCAGTACTTCATACCGCACGATTACTGAAGACAAACTTAGCTGATGAACTGAGTTATAAGCTAACGATGATGACGCCGTGTCAAAACATCGTAAATAGTCATGATATACTACAATCACTCCTAGTTTATCCAAGTTACCAGATTAAATTTGTTTAATTTTTAATATAAAATTTAAAGCATGGGAAGGAACTAAAAAGCCTCCCAACTGGAAGTATCCCGTGTATATGTTGGACACGAAGGATCCAAACAACAACGGATACCAAAATGAGGCCTTAATGGTTTGGATGAGAACAGCCGCTTTTCCGAGTTTCGTCAAATTGTATGGCAGAATTGATCACGATCATCACGAAATATTCAAGAAGGGTTTGCCAGGGGGTTCCTACAAGATGTCCATTAAGTACAGTGAGCTGATTAAACTGATAGCATTAACATAAAACATTTTTACTTGTTGATATGATCGCTTTGCTCTACTTGATATTGATTGACTTGAAGCATTGATATCAACAACCAATAACATTATAAAATGTTACTGACATTTTAGATTAGAGACACTTGATCCTAACTCTAACATTTAGCTTTTAAAACCATCGAAGAGATTGTTGTGGAACTGACTAAATCTCTTCTTACAATGTTTGGTCTTTTATTTCCAGATTATCCTACGTTTCCATTTGACGGAACAAAGAGCATTTTCCTAACCAATTTATCCTGGCTAGGTTCGAAGAATTATTTTCTAGGAGTTGCTTATGTTGCGGCAGGATTGCAGTTTGTTACCGTGGCTTTTTCCTGCATATTAGTCGTGACAAAGTATGCCAAGTCCTTCAGGTACTCTGAGCCCTTGAAAGCTATTCTTGTGTCACTTTCACGGTAATAAATCACGCTAAACCCCTTACAGGCGGTCGTTGCAGTGCCTCCAAAAAGACACTCCATTTTTCATTAGTTGATTTTATTTAAATTATTCAACGTAATAAGAAATGGAATAAATGAATGAGAAATGAACCTAAGATGAATTTATTCTCCGAAACCACAAGAGTTTAGGAAGAGTATGTTTGACGAATTTCAGCTCAGGAAAATAATTAATATGAGGCCAAATAAATCGATATGAACATCATCAACCGTTCAACTTCTGAAGCACCTGCTTCGACAGCAGAAGCTCTCCCTGATTTTCCCAACAGCATTAAGGCAAACTTCTAACTAATTCAAAAAATGATTCAGCTAATTTTGGGGAGAAGGTTTTTTGGAAGCTTGGAAATGTTTTATCCACCCCTCGAATGCAATTGAAATGATGCCCTGATACAATGATAGTTTATGCTAAGAAGACGATTTCATCCAAGTGATTTGCTGTGTGGATGGATAAATTATATCAGGATATATGTAATTGTAACTCTAAATATTCATTAACTACTCTGTTAAACATAAAAAAAAAGGCCTATAACATTTATTTACGCAATTGTATTTAGGATAAAATCGAATGATCACGAGACAAAATTTGGCCAACGATTTATTTATTTTACAGCTATTTTATTATTATTTATGTAGATAATATTTCGACGACGCCTACATTAGGTGCTATGGTGAGAGAACTTTTTCAGCTCTGCCTTCAGTTTTTCGTTTTCTTTGCGAAGATGCATGAGCTGTCTGTCTTTTTCTTCAACGCTGTTTGTCAACCTTTCAAGTTGCTCCATGAGACTGGAGTGGAAACTTGCAAAAGTTCTCGAGATTTCGTGCTTTTCAAAACTTCCAAAACTGGGTTGTTGACTTGCTACTTTTGCACTTTGTGCGGATGAGTGGGTGACTCCGGTCTTGAATGATCCAGAGGATTTTCCTTTATCGAATTGTGTTATGCCGATTCTATCGTCGAAGTCAATCCTGTGGTAACTCGCTGAACTAAGTTCTTTGGAAGCTCCTTCAGTCTTTGGAAGTTCTGAATGTCGAATTAATCACCCAGTAATCACTGGTAATATGGTCAGCCGTTTTAAGCTTTTCTTAACTGATTAAATAATTAAGTTTTCAAATGATTAGTATTAGCATTGTTATAATAATAATAATAATAATGACAATAATTTTATTTACAATACCTTTCAATGGGTCGCTCAAGTAAGAGAGACCATCGTCAGGTCTTTTTGAAGTAGATTTATTGGAAAGTTTTTGGATGTTGGCCAATTCTGTAATCAATATAATTAATATAATCAATAACGATATATTCATTGAATTCTATATTTTATATTTTTCATTATAATTCTATATAATCACAAATTTTATAGATTTTTCAATAACAATTTATAAAATTTCGGATTGAGTGATGATAAAAACATATGATATGATAAATAATATTAGAAAATAAAATAATAAAACACCTGTGTGCTTCCTGCAAATCATTTGCACGATGTCCACGTGTCCTGTGACGTAGGCTTCGTCGAGTGCTGTCCTGCACTGTTTGTTGAGAATGAAGACGTCTGCTCCATGGTCGATAAGGAGGCTGCAGAGTGACGAGAACCCCCTATAAGCAGCCAAGTGGAGAGGAGTGTCCCTGTTGTTGCTTGTTTGCTTGTTGATTTGTGCACCACTGCATATTTAATATGATAATTTTATAGTTTCTAAGAGTTGTCCGTGCAATCATTTAAACTTAACATAACTTGTTCTTAGATGCTGATACTAGTTGGAACATTGGAATTGTTTAATAAACTTCAAAAAGTTTGTTGTGATATCTTTATTCACTTAGATATATTCATGATGTACTATGTTTGATGGTCATTACACGTGTAACGTGAAAGTATAACATTCTCTTACAAATGTAGTTTGATAATATGTGGAATCTAAAATATTAAGAAAACCGATTAAACGTATTCTTGCAGCAACAAATGGATAAAATTTGAATTTAAGCGCTCAAACAAATATCTGCCTTAATAGCAAATTTTTGAATCATTGAATCGATATTTTAAAATTATTAATACTAAAATCCATTATATTAGCAATTGCATTACAAATCATAATCAGTCAATTTTTAGTTATTATTGCAGTTTATTAATATTATAATAATTAATTAACAATAATATTATTATGTTTATGTTGAGATAACATTTTGCATACTCTAATAAAACAGCCACTTTCATTTTCAATCTTACAAACCCTACTTCAGCTCAGCTGCGAAGCATGCTAGCACGCTTAAATCCTCCAGCGGGGATGTTAATGTTATACTTAAATTTTGACAAAGGAGTCGTCTTCTGGCTTTACTGGGCTTCTCCCAAAAGGGATCTCCCCATAATTAAAAAAAACTTGCGCAGCCACAAAGTCTTGGACTACGACCTAACTGAGCAATCACACAAACATGGTCGAGTCACGTTCCAAAGACATGTGACTCATTTATCGATGATTAGTCAACAATTTAAAAGTTGGATAGTTCGGCTCTACAATACTGAAGCTTAAGAATGATTTTTTATGTTGATTCTGATTGGTTCGTTATTCACCATAGAATGGTGATTCATTTCTTTGGATTTCCAGGCCTTTGAATCACGAAATTGTCAATACGAAATTTTGAACTTGATCAGTCGATTTAACAGTTGCACAAGAATATTTCCAAATAAAACATTTATATAAAATTTTCTTAAATAATTTGGTAATTCTACTCTGACAGGACTGATTCTGCCATGTAAATGCAAATCAATGCCATTATATACACACATTTAAAATATTGAAAACTGTGGAGGTCGATTACATGTGAGTCACATTCACAGTAACTTACAAAATTAATTATTTTGCATGTAAATTGCTCTGAGATTCAGTCTCCTCTAATAAGAAGCAATCTTTCGTACTGTTGACATGACCTGAATCATTGGATTGGAGAATTGAATGAAATTAACGTCAAATCTTGTGCCTAAGTTCCAATCATTTGTGCGCATTAGTTAATATGGTGAGATTTACTCCAGACATTAGATTAAGCCATAATTAAGTCACTTGCTTACCGCAAAAATTCAAACTTAGAAGCTACAACGCTGAACATAATTCAAAACTGATGATGAAAAGTACTAACTTGACATCGGCACAATGTAATTAAATAACAACATAAATGAAAAACAAACAATAACGTTGCGAGGAGGCAAAGTTAAAGTTAAAAATCAAAAGTTGAATGATGGGCAACCTGCATAGAAGGAGTAGAACGCATTCACGATGACCGCGGTCTGCTGCAGCATGGAGGGGGGTTGATCCTGATTTCAGAAGGGCAAAGTTTACGTTGGCATTGTTTTTTATGAGCCAACTACAAACGTGAACGTAGCCGTTGCATGCAGCCCAATAAAGCGGTGTTGGACCCTCGGGAGGATGTCGGCTGTCCACTGCTAGGCCAACCTCGCTGACCAGGTATTTGACCCTCATCAGGTCTCCTGCCTTGGCTGCCTCGAGTAATTCTTCGGCCATTGCTTTAAACTTGGCTTCTGAACGGAAAAGACGTAGACGTCGATATCCACAAATCTAGATTAGTTAGCGATAAAGTGATAAATTGCATAAAAACAAATGTATGTAGGATGAATTTGGCAATATGAATGAGTGCACGAGGATTTTCCTTAAAATCAGCATTTACATTGATAATTAAGATAATTTCAATTGCAAACTGAGAATAGTGATTGAGCAACGTTTTGTTTAGAGACTTTAAATTTGATGAATAATTTGTGTTCAAATTGATGATGAATCAATTTCTGAGAATTTCTTTTTAGCAGAATTCAGTGAGATTTTAAAATGAGGACTGCAAATGATGGACTTTGCTCTTAGAACATTATAAAATTAAATCTAATATTTACTTCTTATCACATCGGCAGATATGATATCAGTTTTAATGTGCGACTATTAAGATAAAGTTGATTGATGAAATGAAAATGGTTTAAACCTTGTACATTTAATAATATTAAAGCCTCCTTAATATAATGTCATTAATTGAAAGCTCTTTTACATTCTAAATATGTAAAAATGTTTTAAAATTACAGAATACTGATTCATTGAAATCTTTGGATGCTGAAGACGACAAACAATGCCCCATAAACTAAAATTTTCGCGCAAAGCCAAAAGTGTATCGCACCAAGAGCATATTTATTATTTGCCTTGGAGCTTGATGCTTTCAGTTTTAGCTTTTCAGTTGTTGAGGAAGTTGGAGGGTTAACCAGCTCTGTCCAAAGAGGCGTTGATCTTCTTTCAACCATATCTTTAGTATCATTTAAAGCAACGTTAATTATTCAACATCTCTGCTCTCTACTTACAAGATCCTTCAATGCCCTTGAATGACATTTTTCTCCTTGTCCTACCGTTTCAAGCTTCTCTTTCTGATATACGTCGATTAGTGTTTCTATGGAATGTTCTTCCAAGCTACATTCACTCATCAGAAACAACGGAGCGGTTTAAATATGATAAAAAAATCGCATTTATTTTTCGGTTCAACCCATCATGTCCTTCCTATTTTGAACATTTTTTAAAACTATTCCGATCAACTTTCTTTATTTCTTAATTGTTTTTTTTCTGCATTCTTGCTATTAAAATGCAGGTATTGTCACGAGAATATAGGTAATATAATCTAATAATAATTAGCTATTAAGTTAATCTCAGCGCTCTCGTAGCATATCAGGGTTTATTTGGTGAAAAACTTGATCCTATAAATAAAATAAACAAAATAAATAAAATGAATCACATTTGAAGGGTTTACGTAATCTCAGTACATGAATAGATAGTCTGATCCTCCTGAAACCACTTCACCAGTGATTGAAAGTGACACACTTAGTTAACCACGGGGTAATATGTCTTCCTGTCGCATGAATTCTATCTTCATGTTATACAATTCTTAATCCGCAATGTTCAGGCCTTTGCACGCCTCACTATTATTATTATTATCAAGCCTCATTCTTTTCGATAAAGACATCGCTCATTGTGTACTTCATTTGTCAAGTGTCCCTGGTAGTTGATGTCAATTTCAGTAGCTACAATGTATGCTGTAATATGATCCTTTCTGTGGCTGTAGGAAGCCTCACCGTTCAAACCAAATTTCAGATTCCAAGGTTTTTATTTCCTAAATTTCTTCAATTTTGCGTAAAAATTAATTAATTAATATATAACTTAAATTAAAAAAAAATTGTCAACCTTATTTATTTAAACTTATTTATCATATTTTAATATTGGATGGGCATCCAATTATACTTCAAGGTTAAATTCTCTTCACATATCACAGAAACGGTATTGTCAGATTCTATTCTTATATTCCTCCCTCGTCATCCTCCAAGCCAACCTTTTATGATAACTCTATTTTAAATATTTACCAAATAAGTGACTTTCTGACTGTCAAATTCATGTTCAAATGTTGCTTCACTCATTTAAACATTTGTTTATAAGGTCATCGGATATTCATTTTTATGGTTTGGGTTCTTCGGACAAATAAAGGCCTGAAGCTTCTCGTGCCACGCTAAAAAATTTTCATTGAAGTGCTTTGGCCCTCGCATATTTTCTTCGATTCCCGGTCACCATTATATCCTCTAAGCCCATATCCATATTCAAACATTTTTACAAATCATAAGTTTTAAATAAGTGAAATCATCTCATGTGGACTTTCTGGCGTGCGTCTAATTTCTGTTGAACTTCTACTTTAACTTTTTGTACTTCTGATTGATTCCTTTTTGTGAGATTCAACTTTGAATTGTTTCGTTTGAACAGGCAGCCCATCAGCAGGAGTACATCCTGTGCTTTTGCCTTTCCCTAACCTAACCTAACCCTAGCCCTTCGGGCTGTCCTTTTGTGAAAATTGTAGTGACATAATGACTACGGAATATTAAATAAAATGTTCAATAAACTGTTCCAAAAATGAACTAGCAGACGATGTATCGACAGAATTTACTTGATTATGCATAACCTGAATTTCATTTTTACACTTTAAAAGCTTACCTTACCTTTCACTTTTTTCGATGGGTTAAAGAAATGATTCATAGTAGGTCTTTGATAACTTAACGGCGCAATAATATTCAATTGCCCTCCTTTGTTAACTGGCTCTTCCAGTTTGTATCAAATACATAATGTATATTGAGCCATACATTTCCTCTTCAATAAATCATTGAAAACACATTCAAACTTAATCACGTCAACCCTTACATCGTCACTTTGCAGACAAATGCGATAGGCGTATACTACAATGGAATACACCCTAGACGACATGTAGGTAAACAAATGAAAGAAATTGTTCCCACTAAATCTCCTCCTTGTAAAGAAAAATCATCGTAGAAAATAACGGAATGTGATATTACGAAGAGATGCACATAAATCTTACAAAATTTTAAAACATAAGAAGTGCTTACATGCCATTCTCGGAAAAGGAATTTCAAAAAAGTTAAAGCGCGCCAAAACAAGGAATAACCTCGGACGCATGGGTCGTGGGTGTCCAAGGAAACTCACCAAGGTCCCTATCTTGTAAGATATGGATATCCGCAATATGTTACTTAACAGCCTCCTGCTTTCTGTCGACTCACAATCCACAACAACAGCAACAATAATAACAAGGATGACATTGCAACAACAAGCTTATTGCAATCAGTCCATTACAGCTTGTCGTCAAATTATAATGCTTATTATAACTTGATTAAACAAATGAATTATTTTGAAGTAACAAAAAGTCTTTCAGAAGATTCAGCCTCAGCCCTTTTTTTTTTACTAGCGAGCTATTTTTAGAGGGTTAAGTTTGGCACGGGAAATTATGGGATTTCCCACATATCATTAAAAATTAATAAATTCAACTCATTAAAGTAAACTGTAAAGGTCAAATATTGATGATTTATTTATTTAAATTGACTGTAACAAATTATTTCGCACGTAATATTTTACATACAAAGTATCCACAAACATTTGAGAAACTAGCAATAAATAGCTTACCAGCGCATCCGCGTATTAACCCGAGCAACTATGAATCGAATTACTGCTCAACTAAACCTTTAATTATAAACGCCAATAAAGTTCAACAATCTCCTGTTATCCAAACTACTTGATAAGAAATGATTTTTAATTCTAATCTTAACGCGTTTTGAGAATTCTTCTCTTCGAAGCAAATCGCGTGAGCATTTGTTAAATGGTAGGAGACAATCACTTTAATTAATTAACGTAGGACCACAAAATTAATTTATGTGGGGATTTTAACTTTATAAGTAACTAGTATGACTTATGGCTTGTACGAGTTGGTCGGTAAAACAACAAAAACTGGGTCGAGGACGTTTTCGATGGCTTAAATACAAGTTTGGAGTTAAATTTACATGCGAATAACACATGCTTGGCTCTGTGCAGCTGCATTGATGCTATAAGTCACGTAAAATGAGCAATTCATTTGGAGTTACTTCCCTGTTTTTAATCAATTACTTCGAGGAGTCTGATAAGAAAGCCAATAAGACGGGATTTTTACGAAATTGTTAACATCCTGCTAATATGGCAACTTTCAAGTGTCTTTAAGAATATCAAAGCACAAGTCAAAGTAAAGTGCATGAGACCAATAGGTGGTCTTTGTAAATATGCATTTAAATTAGGTGATTTAACCTTATGAAATATTTTCATAAAAGGAATTGAAATGCGTTATAACTTATAACTTAAGTCAACCTTCAAATTATTTAACAAATTGAAAATGCTCTTATTGTTCAATTCACCCATTCATAACGCAATTTATGATTCAAGATTGACTTTTGATAGTAATGACATAATTATTTGTACTTATTTATATAATATTTAAATAATCCATTTAAAGAGTAATGACATAATTATTTGTACTTATTTATATAATATTTAAATAATCCAATGAAATACAGAAATAAGTGTGAACACAAAGGTTGTTGGGACCTTCGCCATAGGCGTGCTAATACAAACGCCTGAACATGGAAACACTATTCAAGAAGGACTTGAGCTTGACTTCCGTGAAAAATTTCAATTGAGATAAAATAATAGAGTTTCCAAGGAAGCAAACACTTATAAACAATTATAAACATTTTTAAACAAGAGCCAAGTAACTAAAAGTGGGTTATTTACCTACTATTTACCTTAAATACTTATCTTAAATTGTATTTTAACAAGGACCCCATTTTCTCTTGAATCTCCAACGATCTAGCAGAAGCTGAATAATTATTCGTCTATTGTTTTCAATGACGTTAATTTCAAGTGTAAACATCCCTCGATTATTCAACAACCCAAAGAGCAAGAACTGGATATTCAAAATCAACGCGTAGTAAGTAAGCCGAACTTACCTCAACCTGAATTAGCTTAACCTGGTTACACCTCAACAATCTTCTGTCACGTGGTTGATTTCATCGGATCTTTAAAACTTCAAAAAGACTTATTGAAGGAATAGATTATCTATTATGGTTGCGGTACAAGAGGTATTAAGAACATTAAAAATAAATAAATTACGTCATAACTAATTTGTATAATTAATTAAGGTAGTTAGTTAATTAATCAGTTAAGGTAATTAGTCACGGTAATCAGAAAAGGTAATTAATTATGGCAATAATTAAAAACGAATTAGTTAATTGATTTAATTAATTAGTTATTTGAAGTAATTAATTAAATGCCCAAAGTTGAAACGTTTCGCAATCAGGTCGATAATTAGTTTATTCCATTCACGAGTTTTGCATGTTCAAAGGTGATAAAGAGCCAAGAGGTGGATTACATGGCAAACTCGTCATGGCACACCTATGACTAAAGGAAAATGTAATTCTTTGCGGAAAATGTCAACAGAGCGGGAGAAATGTCAAAACGTTGGAAGCATCAAGGAATGGCCTGGTGTCATTCAGTCTGGAATGTTCGGCCTCTGGAAACAGCAGAAACTCTGTGACGTCATCATCACGACAAAGGATGGCAGCACAAAATGCCACAAAGTGGCACTGGCAGCCCATAGCTCCCTCATGGCGAAAATGATTTCAGATTACGCCCCCGAGGACATCGTAAGGATCAGACTGCCTGCTTATACGTGAGTCACAATTTTGTGGCACATTAGTGGGGTATTTACTGTTGTTTATCTTATAATTTATTTTATTATTGGTTAACAATATGAATATCAATTATTATTATATGATTATCAATCAATGATTATTACATTAAATCACACACAATTAAATTAAATTAATAAAGGTGAGATGTCGATCCAAATTGAATGAAGTTTCTTTCCAAAGATTTCGTTCCAAAAATAAGCGAAATTTCGAAATAATTGTCATAGATTGAGCTGAAATTAACTTCTTTTGTAGGTTAAGTACTGTCAAGGCGATCCTGAATTTCATGTATACCTCCGATGCTGAGTTGTGTCCTGATAATATCAGTCAAGTCATCAGCTTAGCCATCAAACTGGGTCTCATGGCAATTCTGGACGCTTGCAAAACATATCTAGTCAAGTATGCTTGCAATGAAAACATCGTACTCCATTATTCCATTGCTTTGAACAACAGCTTACAAGATACCGCTCAGATTTTATTCAATCTCATCTCGGATAATTTCATCCAAGTCGCCAAAACCACGCAGTTTTTGTACTTGAGTCTGGAGCGTCTCATACCGTTCATACAATGCAACAAGTTGAACGTCAGCTGTGAGATGGATGTCTTCAGAGCTGTCGTCAGTTGGGTGAACTTTGATCGTGTCAGTCGTGTTTCTCAGGCCAAACGACTCATGGCGGCCATCCATTTTGAAGTTGTATTTTATTTTAATAGCAGTGTTATTTTTTAGATTTGTTTAGTATTTTTTATCTGCACCTATATAATTGGGATTTTCAAAAGCAGCCCAATCATAACAAGAGATGAGGCAGGCTTAAAGTGTCAATAATGATAAATAATTTTGATTAATTAAGACTCGTGGAGGAATGTGGCAAGGAACCACTTAAATGACGTCTGTTTCCATGAGAATTGGTGACGAGATGAAGCTACTAGGACCATTTACATGTCATAAAATAACTTATTGACTTGTTTTATTTATTTTTTACTCGATTTATTTACAGGACATATTTGCCGACGAACTCATTCAAGAAACTGAGAGATCCCACTGGCTACTCTCGGAATGCAGTCCGGTACGGGACATTATATTTGATGTCATAAGATACCAGTGCATCAGATCAAAAAACAGCCTTTGCATGGTCCCATTTTCTCAGCCTATTTGCAATGTATGTGATTTGAGGGGATGCTGCAGCAATCCAAACTGCTTCTGTACCTGCATGCACAATGGATTTTCAGAGCCACAGTTTGATTGCGAGTTCAGGTCAAGTCCTGTAAGGTTCAGGAATAACTTTTGTTGTAACAATATGAATACGTGCCCAGTATCCCATCGATCTGGTGCTTTCAGTCGCTGCAGTAACTTTTCCGATGAGTGTTTGCCATTGAGTCCACCCCTTTTGAGGAAGAAATTACGCAAAGAACCGGAGAATTTTTTAAGTCGACAGTACGACCAGTTTAAAGAAATTAACGGACCTCCTATCAAAAAAACTACTGTTAAAACCTCACGTGGAAAATCGAAAAAAAGAACTGCAAAGAAATCTTCTGAGCAGTCTTTGCCGTCAAAATCGAGTCATAAAAGACCTGTCAAAACGCGTTCCAAATCGAGTTCTTCGAAAGTTTCTTGGAGGGCTCGTCCAGCTGGACGAAGAAAACAATCTCCAAAATATTTAATCGAATCTTCCAGTGAGCAAATGTCGTCACAAACTACACCAGACAAAAACATTCCTTCAGTAACTACAACTGGAACGACTAATACTCGTAGCACTAAAGTATCCTCGGACACGCCAGATGTACCCCGTACAAAATCTAAAAGAAAACGAAAAACTGATTCCGGCACGCGTGTATCCAAAGGAAAATCAAAAAAGGTCACTCCGACAGGAAAAGGTTCCGGAGAATCGATGACCGGAACAGTTTCTTCCAAAGAAACTCCTAGAACGACGAAGCGGCACACTGAACCATCAACACCATCGCGAAAACACGACACAAGTTCGAAAAACGGTCCAAAATCTCGTTCCAAAAAACATCAAAAAGTAGTCTCCAAAATCTCTTTGGTAGAAGCCAGAACGGATTATGCGAGACCAAGAGGCAAGGAGAGGTTCCACGAAAGGTATCGAGAGAGAGAGAGAAGACAACGAGAATCTTATTCAAACATGAACAACATGTCCTATAATGCTCCGGCCTACGATTCGAAAAGTATCAAGTCGGAAGTTCTCCTCAGAGAGAACGAATCATTTGTTAAGGTCAATTCGTTGGCTCTTTCGCCTCCCGAGAACACCGGCACTTCAACAGACACAAGTTCGACATCACCTAATTCATCAAAAGATCAAAATTTTACCAGAGGTAACGGTATCTGCCGCGATGACTTCCAAAGAAACGCATTAAATCCTTCCAAGTGTCTCCTTTATCATGCAGAAAGTGACTTCATGATGTACTACAACCTTTCCTCTCAAGATGCTCCATATCTGCTCATGATCGGAGGGCTAGATTTGCACAAAGTCGACTCAGACGTTCCGGGAAGATTCATTATGGCACTCAGTGTAAGTTCAATCCAAAGAGGACGTGGATCATGGATTCGAGTTGCTATGCAACTCGAGCAATTCCTCCACCACCATCAGGCTGCAGTCATACACGGCAAACTCTATCTTATAGGTGGAGCCATTTTTAATCCAGAAAAACCCAATCGATTGGGAGTGGCCACAGACGGAGTGACCATATTTAATTTTCGGACAGGTCAGTGGAGGCTTGGTCCTCCAATGATAACTCCTAGAGCCTACTTCGGAATGACGAGATGGCATGACAGACTAATTGTGGTTGGAGGAGAAAATAGCGATACGAGTGAAACCGATCAAATCGATTATTACGATACCTCGGCTGACACCTGGGGCATTTTAACACGTCATCCTGGAGGACCGAGATTAGGCGTGGCTGCCGCAGTACTCAAGAACGTTCTTTATGTAGTTGGAGGATATTCCGAATCCAGAAACAATCGTGGTGACATTTTAGCTGATTCTTACAGTTACAATCTTATGACTGGCCAGTGGTCAATTTTAAGTTATTTGGACAAGCCCATAAGTCATGCTAGTCTTGTCGTTCTCAATAATTCGACTCTTATTCTAGCTGGAGGAAGGACCGTTGTAAATGGTCAAAAAGGCTCTAGTACCAACGCCGTCATGGCCTACTACGAAACTCGAAATGTTTGGAAACAAGTAGGCCAACTGTCCCTTGGAAGGCACGATATGGCCAGTGCCGTCGTAAAAACGGACAACTCTCACAGCTGCGTATACTTGATTGGGGGAATGTCCAACCCAAATCCTGCAGCTCTTAAAATAGTCGAATGTTTGACATTTGATGAGGAACAGGAAAGGGCCACTTCTGTGAAAGTGAGCAACTGCCCCTACGCAGTTACGGGTGCTGCTTGCTGCTTAGTTAAATAAAATTAATAACGACTAACTTATCCAAATAAACGTTTATTTTAATTTGAATTCCAGTTCCGATGGCATGTGACTTCACTAGCATTAAGGTACATTAAATATTTTCCAAGTAATTTTGTAAACTAAACCGCGAAGAAGCAGTTGGTCTCTGATTTGTTGAAAAACGAAATTGGAGGGACATCATATGGTTATAAGGATAAATCTTTGGATGCCAATTAAATGATAGAGTAATAGTGAACTGGCAAAAGCACAAAAACTTAAAATAATGTTCTGTTTCCTAAAACGCATTAGATAAATTAATTAGAGGAAATGAGAAGTAGAAAACCGATAAACAACAAGCTCTTAATCGTTTAAAAACTTTTAATAAAATTAATCATAAAGAAAAATATAAACCCGTCGCTAAAAATCAATTATGTTAGTAATAGAATGACTTTTAATAAAACATGTGATTTTAAATTTTAAATATTAATGACGCGTTTAGATTTTAACATTCTAAGAGGTTAGTTGCTAATTAATTGACCGTCTGGATAATTTGCTAGGTGTCTTAGGGACCCGAACGGAACCCAGCACACCCCAAATAATAAGATTTATTCTTCGGTTGATCCCTGGGTGCAAATGTCCTTAGATAGCTTTAGTGGACGTGGCTTTATATTCTCTTCAACTTACTAACAATATGATTAACAACGCAAAATTTTCATCTATTGGTCTTTCAACATTTTTAACATATTTAATTAATATACTAAAATCTCACCCATATTCAAAGTCAATGTTAGAACGAATGCATGCATTTGCTTCGCCTTATGCTGGATGTTCTTGAACTTATTTTTAATATTTTTTAATAAAAATATCAAAACAAAATATTAAAATTAAATTGTATTAATAATATTAAATGTTGTTGTGTTGCGCAAATGCTGAAATCAACATTCAATAAATCAGTATATCAAATTTTAAATAACTAAGTTGCTTTATAATTAATTTAAGCAATATTTCAAACAATGTCTATTTATTGTTAGAAACTTTTGTTCGTTTTGCATTTTCTTTGACGCACTTGTAAAATAACAACATGGCGATATCGGGGTCGCCAATTTTTTTTTCAAAAAAATGATATACTAGACCACTCGGTTGAATTTGTGCAACACCCGGATTACGGTTATTATTGGTAAGAAATTTAAAAGCCGACCATTTGATCTCTTTTTTGCACATTTTCGCTTCCCGCGTATTTTATCGGTTTGTTTTGCAAAATTCAAATAATGTGACTTTGATACTATTCTTAAAGTAGTAACTTTTGCAGATTGTAGTAAATATTAGCTAATTGGGAAACTTGACTTCAAGCGATATATTTGCCTGATCCACATCACCACTCCTCGAATGTCTTCTCCACCTATGGACATCAAATTATGTGCACTTTGCGGAAGGGGCGAGAAAAGCTTAATGGGTCAGGGTGACCTAATGAGATTTGAACCCACTCCTGGGTTTAATCCATTTCGCAAAGCAAGCAATAGAACTAATAATAGGCGGTCGACTGATGCAGAAGATACCAAGAAGGGAAACACACTTGGTCCTGCTGCAACTTGCAGACGAGCAAGAGTTTCAAGCAAAGGGTCAGTGTTGTTATATGACCTATTTGAGACAAAAAACAATATACTAGGGCAAGAGCTTCTAACGATAGATACTTAAATGCTTTCAGCAACATTATTAGCTTACTAGGTGCTTATTTTGTAAATTGGAATTCATTTGTAGATTTTTTTTTAACTTTTTAAATTTTTGTATGACATTAGTTTTGCACAAATAGCAATTTATTTAGAAAATGATTAGGTTATAGCTTTTGTTAAGAATTTGATAAACCGGGCAGTTTCCATTAAATATTTATTTTCATTAAAGTTTGATTATTATTGATTTGTAATCCTACTTGCTAAGTACTAACTTAATAACATGTTAATTTATTTAGCATCCTAAGCAGTGATGGGAATTATTGAAATCAAATGATTTGAAATCGTGATTTCTATGAAATTAATTCATATTTGATCATGTTATGCTTTACTACTTTAAATTGTAAGTTTTTGCCCTTTAAATCGATTTTAAATTGATTTTAATTGATTTTAAATTTTTAATCGATTCCAGGAAGGACTCATCTCGAACCTCGTCACAACTCTCCATGGAGTTAGATGAGACGAATGAAACCCATCGCAGCCAGTCACAGGCCGATGGGGAGTGTTTGGCACTGCCGACACTCGACGAGTTGTCGTTGGTAGGATATCCCGAGGAAGTGGATGGAAATGACATTTTCGAAAAATCTGGTTTGCTACAAGTTTTACCTTTAGCAGTTGATTATAGCATCTAAAATAAATACTTTAGGTGAGTATAGATATCAAATGAAATGTGCAAAAATTGGTTGTAATTCATCATTGTTAGCCATTGCATCATTAGCTGAAATTATGTTCGAGCGTGGATATTTAGACTCATACCTTCCCCACCCATACCGCAATTTCATTTCGTGGCAGGGCATGTGACAGCTCATCATTGCTGTGCTGCATGGTCTGATGGAGTTGTCCAGAAGGAAGACTTTCTGTGCAACGTCGACAAGGCCGTCTTTGCCGGACTTTCCCAGGCAATTGTTTTTTTCTTGATTTTATGTCAAATTGTAATTTATGGTTAATTTTGCAAGTTATTTAGTTGTGCCCTATGCTGATAAATATTTATCTATGTAACGGATTAGGTTATTACATTTTTCAAATCATTTAATGACGATTATGATCATTTAATGCACAGCTGTTTTTGTTGTACTCGGGAGGTTGTCGAACTATCGCGATCGTTTCAAGAACGAACAAAATAAGAACAACTACAACATGGGGCAGTATTAAGACAGACACAACATCGTTGTCTTTGTGCCATGATTGCTCTATTAATTATACTTATTATCGTTAACTCATCCGTCGCGTCCGTTGTCGTCAGAGGTTCGGATTACCGGCATTGATCGGACGATTTCGAACTTCGTTACAGAAATGCAGTTACTGCCTCAAGTATGGAGCAACCATCAAGTGTAAGATACAGAACTGCAGCAATAAGTATCACTATCCATGTGCTTCTGGAGGTGGCTGCTTTCAAGACATTAAGACGTTGTCCTTGCTATGTCCTGAGCATGCTGACCAGGCCATCAACATAGGTTTGTTTATCTTTTCAAGGTAGTGTTTGTTTAAATTATCATCATATGCCATTGTTAGCTGTGTGATGTTGTTTTTATTATTTCATTTGATTATAACATTATTCATTAACTGCACATTGATCATCTCGTTGATGCTCATATTCACATCCACTCACTTACGAGCAACAGTATTATATGATATAACAATATTATCTAAAGTCATACTTTACTATGAGAATGTAACAAATTACAAAATTTATCATGATGCAATGATGTTGTTGTTTGATTCAAATAAATTGTGGGGCTTGTGTTATTGCTTTGTATTTTGTTGGTTGTATAACAGGCTGTAGAAGCCTAAGTTTATGCCAAAGAGATCTATCTTGTTTTGATGTAGAGAATGAAACTTATTTATTTCATAAACATGTTTGGGATGCAGGATGTTTGCTTGATTAATATTTTTGCTTGATTAATATTTATGCTAGAAATGATCATAATTTGAATGAGCAAATATGTGATTGCTTTGCTTTAACTGTATATGTGTATATTGATGTTTGCTATTTGAAGCTAATCAAGAAGCGTGTTGTGTCGTCTGCGACGAGCCCGGATGCATTTCCGATCAACTCTTCTGCACCAGTTGTGGTCAACATTACCATGGTAATTGCCTTGATCCTACAGTTGAGGTTAATCCAGTAGTCAGAGCAGGATGGCAGTGCCTGAGTGTAAAATATGTCAGACTTGCAGGTTGATCTTTTATGCTTTTTTGTTAAATTTTAATTGTCAACTTTGAAATGTATTCTCGATCAAGCTATTGACTAAAACCATTGGTATAAATGCAGAGGAATCAACATCGGTTGATTGCGTTTTAATGAATGTGAAAAACACATCACAAAAGGAGAACGTCTTTTATTGGTGGAACATTTGGGATTTACATTCAAAATTCTCAATTTTTTTTTAAATTGGTCAAAGTGGTGTCACGTTGTGGATGATTACTGCAAACATGTAACTTCAACTTTGCATTAATGCATTGATTCTACTTTACTATTTTACAGACAACCAGGAGATGATAACAAAATGCTTGTGTGTGACACATGCGACAAGGGCTACCATACATTTTGCTTAAGGCCTGTGATGTCCACCATCCCCAAGAATGGATGGAAGTGTAAAGTAAGTACACGATTTGATAAAGTTGGATCTAAATAGTTTAAAAGATAGAATAAATAATTTGTTTTTGGTTTGTTCCTTTATTATGTTGTAAATATCGTATTTGCTTTAGAATTGCAGGGTTTGTGGAGATTGCGGCTCACGAACTCCGGGCAGCGGACCCAGTTCCCGATGGCACCTCAACTATTCAGTCTGCGACAGTTGCTACCAGCAGCGTAACAAGGGTCTCTGTTGTCCCGTATGTGGGAAAGCTTACAGACACTTTGCAGCGCAAAACAAAATGCTTTTATGCCGCTCCTGCAAAAGGTTTGAATTGTAACACTTGTTCAATAATTTAGATGCTTTTTTTTATTACAATGCTTACTTTATTAAAGTGTTTATTAAGAAGCATTATTCTGAGTTGATTGACATGCAATAATTGAATAATTGAGCTGTTTTTAAATTTTGTTATTGTTTAATCAGACACATCCATGCTGAATGTGATGAGTCTTATGAAGCTGAGAAGAAGGGCACTTCTGACGACTACATCTGTGTCATGTGCAAAAGCAGAGATACACCCATTGTGAGTTTTAATGCCGCTAGTACAAGTTGCATTTGAGTCTTGAGTATTGGTTTATTGTTGATATGGAGTGTTCTGAGTTAAAAGATGTGCTTGCATTGGCAGCTTGGAGCAACAAGTTCATCAGATAGCATTGTTGGATTAACAGAGGAAAACAAGCTGCAAGACATTGAAAATTTTGGTATATTCAAAGTTCTCAAAGGTGGTTTCATTTGTGCTTCTAAATGAAGCTTACTCGATGACCGTTATCATTGGTTAATTAACCGTCTGCATGTTTGGCTACGAACAGAAAGTAAATTGAATGAAGGAAATTGCAAGGAAGAGAAGAGCGAAGAATCATGCAAGACCCAGGAGAGTCGTACTCTTCGGGAAAGTTCCGAGTCCAGCTCGGACTTGGATTTGAAAGTTCTCGACAAGGTAATTATGCCTTTTTTTTTAATGGAGCTCTTCATTATTACTAAAAATCCAAGGCTCAGGCCATTCCATTGCTTCATGAAGATCCATTGCATGTCCTTTATTTCTAGGACTTGAGAATAAATATTTGTTCGGCCATTGTTGATCACATGGTAATACATAGGTATATAGCGTTAGGCCTGAGGAAAATTGTCTTTA
This sequence comes from Hirudo medicinalis, assembly GCA_011800805.1. Classification (NCBI taxonomy): domain Eukaryota; kingdom Metazoa; phylum Annelida; class Clitellata; order Hirudinida; family Hirudinidae; genus Hirudo; species Hirudo medicinalis. The sequence goes on along the minus strand of MPNW01000257.1, from coordinate 26,375 downwards.
TGTAACTGTAAAATATATTTATTTTAAAGTTTATGCTTTTATTAATTGTTCCAATTTAGAACCTGAGCAATGATTTTGGAGTGATGGATGATCAATCATTAAGCAAACAAATGATAAAATCAAGTGATTCGAAGATTGCCACCACTCCGCTCTCATCTTCTTCATCCACAAGGGGCTCTGCTCTCACACCTGCCCTTAACCAGGGTAAACCTCAGTTCAACCAAGAACAGTATGGGAAAAAAATTGGAGCCAGAAACAAGGTTCTCAAATATCTCAACATTTTATGGAGAGATAATGGGTTTTTTTTCTTTAAGAACTTAAAACTTGAACTCTTTTTCGATTCAGAGTCGATCAGTTGGAGTTGGGAAGAAGAAACGCCCCACGCATGCCTCAGATCGGAAGAGAGGACCAAAACCTAAAATAAAGCAGTCCGGTGCTAATCAGGTTGGTCGAACGTTTCCGAACGTGCAATGGCTTCCAGTTGTTGATATTTATAACACGATAGTTCAATTCAACTTTAATAGCAGATTCCAAGGGAAGACCAAAATAACAAAGACGAAGAGCATACCTCAACTCTTGTCATATGTTCTGCTAAAGACCAGTTCTCTTTGAAGCAAGATATGTGCTTGAGTTGTGGCAGCTTTGGCAAGGCAGAAGAAGGGAAGCTCATAGCTTGTGTCCAGTGCGGGCAATGCTATCATCCTTATTGTGTCAGCATTAAGGTTGGCTTTTGTAATCTCTTTGACGTTTACTTTGTTATCTTATATTTATTCTAGGCACCTCGACATAAAATAAAATGATTTAATTTATAAATTATGGAATTTTTGAGAATATTCCAGCCCCAAATATAATTAATGTTGTTAATCCAGGTTTCGCCTTCCATGCTGGAGAAGGGATGGAGATGTTTGGACTGCACGGTTTGTGAGGGATGCGGGAAGCCTCACGACGAGAGTCGACTGATTCTTTGTGACGAGTGTGACATCAGCTTTCACATCTACTGCCTCGATCCACCTCTTGAAGAAGTACCTCAGGTTAATGCTTATTTCATGTTGGTTGATTCACAATTTCTTTTGTGAATTTGCTGTGATTTCAGTGGCTATTACATTTTTAATTGGTTTTATTTGTTTGAGCAGTGGATGCTCTAGATGTTGTCTCTTTTGATGATGTTACATAACACAGTTACTTTGAATTGAGCTTGTTATATTTGTAGGGTTCTTGGAAATGCAAGTGGTGCATCGTTTGCCTCGTGTGCGGGGACAGAAGTCCCGGCACCAATTGCCATTGGCAGGACAACTACTCAAAGTGTGGCCCCTGTGCCAGCCTCGAGAGGTGTCCCGTTTGCAATGTGGCCTACAATGATCTTGATCTCATTATTCAATGTGGTCACTGTGAGAGGTTTGTCAGTCCTTTCTTCCTCACTTAATATATTATTACTAACATGTCATCTAGAAATCCAGCCACAAACAGAACATCAAAAACAAGACAAATCCATAACATTTTTTTTCTTCTAATTTTAGAATTGGATTTTTTTTAAATCAAGTTTGGATTTAAAATTACATTTTATTAAATTGTGATAAAATATTCCTGCTTCATACTCATTTAAAACATCAGATGGATTCATGGGAATTGCGATGGCATCAAAAATGAAGATGATGCAGAATCAGCCATTGAGGCTGTTTATCACTGTCCCCTCTGCAGACCAATCACAGGGCAGTCTGGACCAGGCATGATTATTTATTGGCTGTTAAGAAAACATTGCATCATTTGATCGCCAATCTTCAGGATTATTTTATATCAAAATAATTGATCATTAATATGATGTCAGCAAGTGATTTATTTGGGTGTAAATTGGATAATGGATATGTAAGGGACTTAACATATTGGCTAAATGGATGTAAATGTAAATAAATTTATATTCAGGATTTAGTTAATAATTTGCATTCCTTCAGTAATCCCCATTGCTTCCCCTGAGAAGTTCGAATCCCCCTCCAAGCCACCCTCTCCGATCTTGGTGCCTTCAAGAGAGTTGGGTTGGTGTAGTATTTGTATCCAAAGCAATTGATATTATTTTGTTATGCATTTCCTAAATTATAATATCTCTCAATGTAGACTTGCCAAGAACTGCTCCAAAGACATATTTTATCGACGGAATCTGCCTGTCCGAGGCTGGCCTGGCATTCATTCGCAAGCAATCGATGAGATTAGGAGAGAAGAAAAGGAATCCTTCAAGGTGGAAGAGGACTCATCCTGGCCTCATCAACATGCACCTCGCCGGCATGTCCTCTGAGAGATCGGAGGAAGACGTTGATGGATTGGATACGAAAAATACCAATAATGCAGGTATTCTATTTGAAATCGACTTGCGACTAACCGATGTTGTCGTTAAAAATGTTAAACTGTTAGTTCGACGATGCATTTTGGCTTAATGATAAAATTTAACAAAAGATCTCGAAGACTGCAAAATGGAAGGAGGTCAGGAAGATGATCTGCTGTCTCCGGGTTTCGGGGATCGAACGGGAGATGGATCATCGGTGGCACTCGAAGAAAAGAAGAAGAGGCCTCGCATGAGGATGGGAATGGGTATAATAATTAATAATTAATCTTCTTTTAGAAATTATCCTTAATTGCTCAACTTCAAGTGATTATTTTTTGTTTATTAATGTTGTGAATTGATGATCCAGGAGTTGGAGGTTTTATACCGAGGTCAAGGACAAGAGGCGGTGGGACAAATAAGGCAAGAGTTCTCAGCGGATTGCTGCCTAGTAGACTTCCAAGTGGATCATTGGAAATGGGATTGACTGGGACAGGTTTTGTTCTTATTCTTATCATCATTAATTAGTGTTAAGCTCTAGAATAACGTGGTGTTACCTTATTCCTAATTGCATCTCATATTGATAAAATGCAGCAATCAGAAATGGATTAGCAGACTACTGAATATCACTCATTATTTTATCATATTTTTCTAATTTGAACATTGATTGATAGATTTGATAACATTATGGGCCGTGTTAATCTATTATTTGTGATAAAACAGATGTAGAAGATCCTGGAAATATGGATGGGAAAAAAATCAAACAAAGAAGGCCAAGAAAGTTGCCAAAAAGATCCCATTTGGAAGATGCATATCCATCATATCTGCAGGTACCTATTCCATCACTTACTTTTGTCTGGTTAACTATGAGCACACAACTTATATACAAGTGCATATATTAATAATTAAGATTTTACAATAATATTGAATAATTATTTGTTTGCATTTAATGCTAGGATGCCTTTTTTGGTCGGGATCTTCTCGATCAGTATAAGCCCCAAATGAGACCCGAGGACATCGATCTTGCTTCGGATGAACCTCTTCCATCATTTGCCAGATCGTCTTCCTTCGATAACGATCCCCAGCTTTCAAAAGGACGCGCTTATGCCGAACCAAAGCAGAATCCGTCCATGAGGCAGACGTGCGAGCAGCCGCCTCAGCCTGGATGGATGGGGGATCAACAAAACTGTCCCCAACCCCAACAAACGGGTGACTCCTCCCACCAGCAGCAGGTGCCTCTTGATTCTCTTGATGTTGATTCTCTTGACAAAGATCAAGCTATGGGTTGGTAATTCATTGTATATTGTTTGTATTAAATTTGGTTACTGTTTACATTCTAATTGTAAACAGACTCTTTGGATCAACTCGAAGTGGATGACATTATCGATAAATTTGCAAGCTCTTCTGGTAGGCTGTGTTCTTGTTGAATTATTCATTTGTTTAAGACATGACATAATGTTACTAGAGCAATAATATTACTTAGCATAAATAAGTTGTGCATGGCAAGTTACCACCCGATGTCTGTTAGTTTAGATTATTTATATATATATATATATATATTACTCTTTCTGGTGATAGTTTTGGTATTGCATATCTACAGAGCAAGATGTTTTAGCACAAATTGACAATGAAACATTAGAAGATATCTTGAAGAATGGACTCAATGGTGATCCCCAACAAGGCAAGTCCTTGTTCATTTTGCTCTGCATGTTTTGAGGGCACATTAATTTTATTTTTCATTAAAAGTTACATTTGTTGGTTTTGTAAAAGATCTCTCAATTTGTTTTTTTTTTAAGTTTATTGGTTTTGTCTCATCATAAAGGTTTGTTTGCTTCACTTATCTGACTTTTGTCTTTATAGAATCGAATGAAAACTTTGGAATGCGTCACAGCTCATCCTTCACACCTTCCAAAGCTTCGAGCACCAGTGTCTCTCCTCTTAGTCCCTCAGCGGACCTCTCGGGGTATGCAATTTAAGCATGAGTTAAAATTTGTCTATGTGCATACTTTTATGAATATTAAAGAGTTGCTTTGCACATCTTAATGGCAGAAACACAGCAAACATGAATGTTGTTTAAAAAAAGGAGTGTTATCAAAGAATTAATCAATGATTTACTTAGGTGCTTTAGTTGACTCATCCTTCATTAAATAGGACTCTCTTTTCTCATGGAGAAACATCAACGATGTGGTCTCAGCAGCCCTTAAGAGGAAATATAGCACCTTCTCATCATCATCTTCAACAACAACAACAGCAACACTTTAATTCAGAACAACAGCACAATCAGGCAGGAATGTTTGTGCAGCATCCAAATATTCAAACTTTAGACCAACAACATCAACAACAACAACAACAACAACAAATTGCTCAGCAACAATCACATGAACCAGAAGAAGAGGAGGAGGCTACCATGGAGATGACATCTTCAGATAATCTAACCTGTAACCAACGGAACATCAAGAAATGGCAAAGTGATGAGATGCTTGGTGATTCAGCAACAATATCCCAAGTGCTCTATGCCAATATGTGCCATCCTGAACTTAAGCAACAATATCCAGGTATGAATTAGATACTTTATCCCTTACATTCCAATGGAATCACTTTATTACAACCATTTAAGCATAAGTTGATAAAATTATTTGTACCAAGACATAAACATTTCAAAAACCTTCTCCATATTCTTTCGACCCCAGAATGGAGTGAACGGGTGAAGCAGATAGCAAAGTTATGGAGGAAGGTACCAACTGAGAATAGAGGGCCGTATTTGGTTAGTTGAGGAAAGAGAACATTCGGAAATATTTGAATGCTTTGAGATGTGTTTTTTTTGCAGGCAAAAGCAAGAGCCAATCGAGCAATATACAGATCGCAAAATTCCCAGAAAGTTGGTAGAATAAATATATTTTAAATAAAACATGAAAATAAACTTTAATGAAGTTATTAGCATTCTAATTAATGATTGAAATTGTGCACCAAGGAGAGCAAAAAGAAACAAAGCAAAAGTGAGACAAACATTCATCAGTCTGACCAGGCAGCACTGACCCCGCAGCCTCAAGACATTCAAAATGGTTAGCATAATTCGTCCTCGGCATTACTCGGTATTTGCATCTCATCTAAAAAATGATTTCACAGCAAACTCCGGAGTGGCCAGAGATGCATCAGATCCGTATTCAGTTCCACCTGCTACTCCTCAAACTTCCCGTTCTCCATCCGTCAGTGGTTTCTTGCATCCTTCTTCTCAAGGTATGAGTGTGCCTCCCCCAACCTCGATGTCAGCAGCTCTTTTCAAGCAACCACATCCCAAGACTCCGGTGATGCAACAGCATTATGACTCCTACCAGGCTTCGAGGCCCCCATCTCGAGATTATCACGTTCTGCACCAACATCAGAGCGGCCCCATGGAGCATTTCCCGGGAAGCAACACTCAACCCAATGAGGCTTCCCCAGGGCATTTTGCCAAGCACCCGTTCGCTTCTCCTTCACCTGCATTGCACCTTGAAAGATCAGCTTCTGTTGATGTCATGAAGCACCAGCAGTATCAGTCACCAAGACACTCTCAAGAAGGCTCCTATCAAGGTGGTGATCATACCTTATCCCAGATGGGTCATTCTGCATCACCAGGGGCTAATATGATATCTCCACAGCAGTCTCCTAAAATAGGAAGAAGCATGGCTGCAGCAGGTTATCAGAGATCAATTTCAGATCCCTATGGTGGAATCAGACCTCCAAGCGATCCGTACAGTCAGCCGCCTTCTATGCCGCGACCCGAACCGTACGGCCAGATGTACGCTCCGCACGTGAGGGCCGATCATTATGCCCAGCCTCCGGCTACTCCTAGACCCGATCAATTCAATCAACCTCTTCATGCAGGAGACGTGCATGCCTTGAGATCTAGTGCAGACCCTTTTGCACACCATCCTCGAGGCAACGTGGACCCGTACGCTCAGATGCCCATGACACCAAGACCTGCGATGCCTAACGACCCATACATACAAGCCCCAATGACTCCCAGGCCAAATATGGGAGAATTCGGTCAGCAAATGATTGGCAGTGTGAGACAGGGTACAAGTCCTTTGCATCATATCAACATTAACCACACAAGGATGATGCAGCAGCAACAAAACATGATGCTTCAACAAGGTCACAATGCAGCTGCAATGCAGGGTTCAGACCAATTTCAAAACCAAGCAAGACTCCTAAGGCCCTCAGGACCTTGTCCTGGAGACACTTCTGCCTTTATGGGAGCACAGCAAAGGATGCCAGGCTACGATCACTTGCTTCAGGCTAGGTACCCGAGCGTGAATCCTCATCACATCATGAACAAAGAAGTATACCATCAAATGTCTGCTGGAGGTCAAAAACCTGTAATGCCTAGTGAGATGTTTGTCCGTGCATCGGGAATGGCCGCCATAAGGGGACCCGTAGGGGATTTTGGAGGGAGACCACGCCCAGGCTTTGAGGCTAATTATGCAATGCATCAGAAATTTCCTGGATCTACAGATATGTATGTAGCCCAGCAACAACCAAGACTGCCTCATGATATTTCAATGCCCATGAGATACCCAATGAACAAAATGCCTCAGCAGTTGAACATGGAGGTACAGCAACATGAACAAGAGCAGGCTTTCCTCCAACAACAACATTTTCAACAACTACACCAAGCTCAACTTCTGCAGAAACAGCAGGTTAATTTTTTTGCTATTATGGTAATGTCACTTAGATCTAAATCCTATTTGTCATGTTACTTGCAGGCCTCATGTGGCCAAAATTCATCTCAGGATCCAACAAATCAAAATCAAGGGGGATCACCAGGAACTAGTACTTCTGACCACCAACCAGTTGCAGATCAGCCTCTTGAAAATGAGCCTCATACTTCATCCACACAGGATTCTGAGGAAACTGAAATCACTGTTCCAGTATAGTGTTTTGTTTTGTTTATGTTACTTTTCTGTTTAATTGTTTTTCTGCTTCATCAAAATCACTAAAGTGTTATTGGATGATATTTAGACTTCAGAAAGTGATGCCAAACCTGAAAAATCTAAACAACAACTCCGAGATCTATTGGCCAAGCAGTCGGGCCACAAGCAAAAGCAAAAGAAACACGAGGAAGGTAGTTCTACTGAGACTTCAGCAACACCATCTGCAGATGGTACGCCTACATCAACTTCGCCACCATCTACCACTGCAGTCAGTCAGGCTGGTCAAGCTCCTGGATCATCTACCCCCCTGAAGCATTGGCCAGTTGATACCAATTACGATGCAGCTCAGCAGCAAGGAATGAGGACGTCGAACGCCGGCGTGACGCCTCTTACCCAGCAACAACTCCACCACATGCAGGCACAGCATCAACAAGGCATTGGCATGCACCAACAGGATTTTTCTTTGCGGTGGCCTGACCAACAGGCCATGCTCAGAATGTCGCACCCTTCTGGAATGCCGCAAGGTTCCATTATTAATCAACGTAAGCTGAGAATTCTCGCTGATAGGATGTGGTGTGAATTATGATTTTAAACATCTTTTGTAGAGATGGACCAATCAATGGTGAATTTCCAACCACAACAAAATTGTTTGATGAATGAAAACCAGTTGGGACCAAGATTTCTTGTGAGGCCCATGCGTTTCTCTTCCTCATTTCCTAGTTCATCAAACTTGCAGTTCAATGATGATCCAAATTCTTACCAGCAATATCAGGGGAATCCTGGAATTGATCCGAGACACCAACAGGTTTGTAATTCTGGAACATTTAGATCAGTGTGAATTTTTTTCATGGATAAGTTGTAAACCTAAAATTAAAGTGCTTTGTAACTGTCTTAGATGTCTGATCAGCAGCATTCAATGCAACTACAGCAACAGCAACAACAACAAGCTGGAATGAGGATGATGTTAAGGCAAGGCTTTATGCAACAACATCAACAACTTCATCCAAGAATGTTTCAACAGGTTGCTATTGTTATTGATGTGTTTGTGTTTACTTGATTTCGTTAGCATTTAGTTTGTAAATCATTTGCAATTCCCGATTTTGGAGTTTTTAAAGTTATTTGCTTTGTGATAGGTTTCTTCTTCAGATGGATCTTGGAAATTAGGATTCACTTTTCAACAGCAGCCACAGCACTTGCAGCAAAACCAGCAACATATGCATCAAGTCCAACAACAGATGCAACAACAATTTTTCAAGACTCCTGCTAATACGATGCCTACTTCCATGGCCTCACCCAGCCCATCTGGTCATCAGTCTGTGGAGCAATCCATGACCCCAAGTAACTTTGGAATGCACCATCAGATAACTTCACTCCAGCATCTTCTGAACCAAAACCAGGCAGTTCCATCTTCACAATCGGCACCTTCGTCCACTCCATCTGTACCTTCCTCGATGTTACTCGGTGGAGATTCTCCGAGCAAGATGGTGGAAGGCAACACAGATGATCAGATTGAAGATTTGCTAGGTTGTACTTTTTATTCATACTCAAACTAATTATATATTAATATAACTTGATGTTACTTACATATTTATGAATTTTGAATATATTTCTTAAGCAGGCACATCATAAGTTCGATGACATTGTTCATATCACAAATTAATATGTTGAACATATAAGTAATTTCATTTTCATAGGTTCTGCTGATGATGGCTTCAACCTCTTGGAATATGCTGATGATGATTTGGAGTGCAATGATAAAACTATATTTGACGAACATCTTGGGCTCATTCCTGCACCAACGAATTCAGGAAATATGACAAGTTCCAATCAGTCCTCAGTTCCCACACAGCTATCCGCTCCCATGAATGAGCATCAGGCTTCGAGTTCCACTTTGTCTCATTCTTTGGATACCAGTTCTGAGAGATGCTCTATGGAAATCTGCAAATCAAATGACTCTCAATCAAAGTCTCTTGCTTTAAATAAACAGAAGGGCAACTCCCCTGCTGCTGGAGAAGTATCATCACCTCCTGTTAGTTCAACTAATGAGGTTGCTTATACTAAAGGATCTCCTCTTACCCTGCAGAAAAGTATTCATTCACAAGAAGACACTTCTCAGCAGAGCCAAGGTAGCTCACAGGATGTTGTAGAAGAGATGGAAGGAATAGAGGAGTCTACTTCAAAACAGGTGCCCAGTTCCAGGAAGGAAGAGGGTTCTACCAAGGTTGGGAAAAGATCACCGAAAAGTGAATCGGTGGATTGTCAACTCGATGGCAACGATAATTATTCAAATTTGGACAATGATTTGGAAATATGTTTTTCCCAGTCAGTTTTTACCACTGGTAAAAAAGGCAAGCATTCAAATTCTCTAACTAAAGCAGTAATAACTCCTAGCTCGTCGCAATTTGATAAAGATGATGTGGAAGTGTCCAAGTTTCTCTTTTGTGTTAAAATGGGTGGCTCTGCAAATGTTGGCATTAGTTTGAGTCCAATATGTCAACTGGATGGAGCTGCAGATGATGAGGATAAACCAAGCACGGAGCAAGGAGCTGCTGGGAAAGCACCGATTTCCTCTGCAATCAATGAGGCTGTTGATAATATCACTTCAAATTCTTCTGAAGTCTCTAGTGTTGCACAATCTGATGGTAAAACTCCTGAGAATTGCAAGGAAGATGGGGTTGCTCCAAGATCAACTGATGGAAACATTTCCATCAACAATAATTACCCTACTCAAGACATATCCTGCTCATTTTCGTCGAGTGTCCAATCAAGTTTGCCCGTCTCTTTGATGTCTTCGGCAGAGACGATTTCATTGCTTCCCGTTCATCCAACTCAACAATTGCATGCTCAGCCTCAAACTATGCTACAGTTGCAGCAACATGTTCAGGCTCTACAACAGAGAAGAATGCTACCTCAACAGCAACACAATTTAGATCCAAGGATAATGCAACAGCAACATCTCATGATGATGGCCAAAGCTCAGATAGGACTTCAGCAATCTGCCATGGATCAATTGAATGCTCGTCATGACCCCATATCGCAGGACGATATACTTCTTCAGATTCGACTTCAGCAACATCAATTGCTTCATATGCAGCAGGCAAGGCAGGCAATACCTGATAATTCTTTGCAGAGATTTTCTGTGGCTCCTCCACCATATCAAGCTCCTAGGGCTGCCCGAGCTAGGCTTCAGACGTCGCAGCTCATTCCCTCTTCTCTATATCCTCTTCCTCGCCAACAAAAGTGGGATATGTTCCAAATGGGTGGTCAGCAGCAACAACTGCTTCAGCAGCAATTACAACAACAGATTTTCATGCAACAGCAACTACAACAGCAATTCCCTATGAACTCAATGCACTTAAATCAAGTTCAGAAACCACAAGATCATAATTCTCCTGCAACTACTTCAACATCAGCAGATGCCTCACAACCTCTTCAATCTGCTCCTGATGCCTGTCTTCCAACATCAGTATCTCAGGGTCTTGATAAAATTGCTAGCATCCATGAAAGTCAAGTGATGGACTCAGCTACAAGACAAGTACAATTCGAGACACATAAAAATATTTCAGCTCTTGACGCAAAGGCAACTCCTGCACAAACCTCAGCGCAATCCATTTCATCAACAACTCCAAATATTTCAAATGAATCTACATTCCCAGCCACATTAGCATCAACATCCTCAAATGTTGATCTAAATGTTCTAAGCTCAGTCAGCACATCAATGGTAAATGCACTTTTGGCTCAACAGCTTCAGGCTAGACCTCAAGGTCTTGTATGCATGAGGACTGGTATGTCTACGACTGAACTCAGACACCAACCACCAATCAAGGATACACAGCAACGCTTGAATCTTCCGAGCAACTTAATGGGCCAACCAAACATTCCTCTTCAGGGAAGACCATACCTTGCTCCAGGAAGTCTTGTTACTCCGCGCATGATGCCAATCTCGTCGGGTTTGTGCATGCCTCGAATTGCAAGGCCTCTCACTCAATTCAATCCGATGTCTGCTGCAGCCTATCAGCAGCAGTTCAGTCAAGGAGGCAGGGTTATCACTTCTCTCATTAATATGCCTGGACAACTCCCGCCTCAGTCCATTCTTTCCCCAAAATTCTTTGAGACCTCTGAAGGTCAAATTGGTCATAGACCTCCTTCAAAACCACATGGTGAACAGCCCCTACTATTAGAGGATTTGCTTGAAGAGGCAAAGCAAGAGCAAAGAAGAAAACAGGCTGAGCAACAGCAATCTTCATCATCAGATGCAACTAACACTCAAGCAACTCCAGCATCATCTGTTCCTATTCAACCCCCTACTCATCTCCCTCTTTCGAATGATGCTGATTTTGAAAAAGTGAAAGCTGATAATCCAAATTTGCAGGACACAGATCAACAGGCTGCTCTTAACAGATCACACTTGTTGGCTCAGCAGCAGCAACTACTTCAGCAACAACATCAAGGCATTCATGCTCAACAAGATCCAGATTTGAACTGGCAAAGTGGTACTCCTGTCGACAACATCAATCCATCTTCCGTAGGAGGGCCGGGTTTTGTCGTTCGACCTCCAAACTTGGCCTTGCCGGTTCGGATGACTTCTTCTTTTGTCATGTCTCCGCAGACCTTCTTTGACCCTTCATCTCTTCAGATGACAGGATCGGGACCTGTGCCAGAGGTACTCATGCCACCTCCTCCACAGAGGCCACCCGACCCCCCTAGCGGTGAGTGGTTTGAGATATTTCTCTAACAAACTTTGAACAGATATGGGGCTTTGAGTTTCCATCCGTTTCATAGCATAATTTGATATAAGTTTTAAGTTGTGCATTCTCCACATTTAGAATTAATCACGACACAAGAACACTCGTGAAATTATTTTGTCAGTGCAATAATTATGCAGAGTTGTAATAATAAAACATTCCTTTCCTGTTAGAGTGTTCAACAGAAGAAGACAAATTGGTGCAGAAGAAATATGAAGAATGGTTGGTTCACAATGAGCAGTGGTTGACCATCCAGGTTCAGTCATTCAGTGATCAGGTGGCCAAGTTTAGGAAGACCAAGAAGGCTCTCACAGCAAAACAGAGAGTGGTCAGTTTGCTGAATTTTGTTTAAACTGGAAGAACCAGCCACTCTATTTGATCGAAATTCTAGGCTCGCAAGAATGGCAACGAGTTGAACGAAGGAGATGCTCAGAATTTAGAAGAGACCTCAAAGGAACAGAGTCGTCTCCAGAAGCAGCTGGATCAACTCAGAAAGCAACACAGAACCCACAAGACAACAATACAAGAATATAAGGCCAAGCACCAACCTATTGTAGGTGTTTGGGAATACGTCCAAGCTTATAGCTAATTAATTATTACAGCATTTCATGAATATGGAATTCTTTGCTGAGATTTAAATTGTGTGATCCTACAGACCTCCATGTTGCCTCCACCACCTCAGGATGACCAACAGAGTGGACCTTCAACATCTGACCAAGCTCTGAGGACACCTGCTTCCACTCCAACAGCCAGACTTCCCCCTGCAGCCAGACAAGAATATGATCAGTACGTACAGGGAAGACTTAAACAGATGCATCCTCAGGGTACTTTGGCAGCGGTCAGAACCACCCTCCTGCAAGGGGTTTGTATTCAGAAGAGACCTCATTGGTTATCAGTGTATAAAGAGGCAGCTTTTCATGGTATTTTAGGATGATAACAATCCCTTCAGTGAGAGTTATCAACAAAGGGAGAAGCTAAGAATGCAGGCAGAACAGCAGAGAAGCATGGGTTCTTTGGAAAACTTGGGGTCCTCTCAGAACATAGGTAAATCTCATTCATTGTTTGTTTGCCTTCTCAAAGATAGGTCTGCATTGTTATTTGATTTCAGAAATATGAGTCAAATAAAATTCTCTGCAGTGGACATAATTCATGTTAAATTATTATTTCAGACAGTGTACAGTTTCCAGGTGGTGGTAGTGATCAATTTCCTGTGGGAATGGGTCCCTCTCCACAACCTCCTGGAATGAGGCAACCTTTCATCAACTACCCACAGCAGCAAACCTCTGTAAATTCCTTACAATTTGTGGGGTCAGCAAGTGCTAGATTTGGTAGGAAAACAAAGTTATTTATTTTGTGAGGCAAAGGTTTTAATGATTGTGTCTATTTTTTGGCTAGGCATGAAATATCCTGTGTTTCCAAACGTCGATACTTCAGGCATTACTCAGCAACACGGTAGCCTTCCTGGTGATACTTTTCAGACTGTTGGATTGAGACTGTTAACTCCTGGGGTTTCAAATGAGGTTCCAGCATTCCATTCTGCTCAGCAAAGTAAAATATGCAGTTTTATTTTCAAATCTTGGGACAATTGAACATATACATTTTATTGTGGAAATACAAATTACATTTTCATATAAGAAACCAATAAATTTTTGGTATTATGAAAGGGCAAAGAATTTTATAAGGATGTTGGTCTGATGCTGTTTGAACATCTAGGTAGTCTTGAATCAGAACCAACAAACTTGGATGAGAAGCCAAAAAGGAAACGTAAACGTAGAAAATCGATTTTAGAGAAGGATGAAACAATGCCACCATTGAGATCGAATCTTCATTCTGATATCGAGAAATCGCATTTCATTTCTGCAGGTAGAAATCACTGCATGCTCGCTTAAGCCTCGTCTTTGGAAATCATTTTTTGAAGGACTACCCTGTAACCACTAACATCGACAAATTAATAGCATGTCTTACACTAGTTCAGCCAAATAAGGGCTATGTATCAGTACTGATATCCTATTGAGCTTATGCTGGCTAACTCATTATTTCTTTAGATCTTGCTCGCAATGTTTATCTTTTCAACCGAATTGCTGCGTAACATATCCGACTATTATAGAGACTTCCTTCTCTGGCACATTTGAATGTTAGACTCTTATTGAGAAGTCAAAATTTAATATTAATTCATTTCAAATTTCATGAATAATCTGCCTTTAAACAGGCACAATAAATAGAGCTCCAGTTCAGTCGGACAACACCATGGATCAGCAGATGATGATGATGATGATGATGAAAAACAATTTCCCTCCTAATGTCATGCAGCCCACTGATGCTAGTGCCAATGCACCATCAGATGCTCAGCAGAGACTCCTTCAGCAAGTGCAACATACGACACGCATCAATCAGTTTCAGAGTCCAACATCGTTTGGAACAGGTTCTCACGGTTGAAATACGTGTTTTAATTTATGCATACATTATTTCTGAATTACGTATTTAACTCTTATTGATGTAATCAATGACGAGTGTGTAATCATGTGTTTGGATATGATGTTTTTTTGAGCTATCAGTTATTTTGGTGACATTCTTTAATTTTATTCCAAAAAGATTCTTCGACCATTGATGACACCACCAACAAGATGGTGTCAGTGCAAGATGCCATACTAAGAAAGCTCCTAGATTCAAATAAACTCAATGTTTCCAACAATTCATCTGCACCAGCATCATCTTCCAAAATGAGTGAAGTGAGTCACTGATCCTATCATTTTATTTCGTTTCTTTTATTACTGTTATGTTTTTATTCCCAGGACGAAGATGAACCCGTAAGTCTGACGCCCGAGCAACAAAGAACTTTGGCCATGATTGAAAGTATGCCACTCACCATAGAAACCAATAAAGATGAATCCTCCAAAAAGCCACTATGTGGCAAAGGTAAGTCTTTAATGGAGCTTCATCAAGTTAGCTTTTATTTAAAGCTTCCGCGTGTATTGACTCTTTTTCAGATGGCGAAGCTACGGTCGGACTCTCGGCAGGTGATGCACAGCTTCAGCAACTCATCAAAGCGAACAGCAAGTCGAGGCACCGCAGGTCACCGAAGCAGGACCTTCCTTTGGCACCCAGTGGCATTCCAATGCAAGCAGTCGAAGCTCCAGGGACTAAGAAGAGACAGAAAAAATCAACCCAGCAGGTCTTCACCCCACAGCAAATGAGCCAACAACAACTACTACACCAGCAAATCATGCAACAGCAACTTTTCCAGCAGCAGCATCAACAAGTGCAACATGGTCAGCACCTTCTCCGACAATTGGACAGGCCCAGCAATCCTCCTGTAGATGTAAGTGCAGCTGTAGGAAGAATAATGGAAATCACAAAGTGCATGTTATGTCTTATTTAACAGACATCAAACTGTTTGTAACTCACACTTGTAAATCATCATTCAAAATAACCTAGCCAAAACCTGGTGCCAGTTCCATCTATTCCCATCCAAAATTCCACTTCAGTCCTGATTTCAATTTCATGTATAATTAGGCCAATTATTTAAAGACAAGATATTTTATTTGTTATATACATTAAACACACTCAATACACATAGATTTATTTATTCAAGTAAATCTTTGTTACTTTTGCCTCTGGTCAAGCCGTCAAGAGTTGACGTTTTCTGAGCCGACGTCCTAGGATCCGCAGTTATCCTAGCACATGTGGAAAAGTTTCTTTCACAGGGAATGGAACTGGCAGGGATACTGTAGAGAAACTTTGACAGTTTTTGAAATGTTGAGAATCTGTCTATGGCACTCCAGTAACGTAAAATGTCTTTCCTGTTTTCGATTTTTGCAGGATGCATTTCGTAAAAGAAACACAACTTATCCTTATCATTTGCTTCTTCTTCATTTTTTTTAAATCATCTATTACGTCGGATAATTCATCTACGCCGCCAGATCCCTTCATTCGTCCTCCGCAATTCATCCACACCAACCAGTCCATAGACTATTCATCATCAATCAAGCTTCTCCTATGCCTTGCCTGCCATCTGGAATGACCTGTCCCTCTTACCATTCTGCCTCAACCAACAATTGAGCTCTTCGACCATCGGCCGAAGACTCCTCTCTTCAGAATAATGACAAACCGAAAACCGAGGCGCCTCTGATGAAATAACACCATATAAATGAAATATTATTATTATCAAATCAGATATTTTACTTAATATACCATTACAGTCATAGAAAAAGATGTTGAGAGTAAAAATTTGAAATTATATTTCCAATTCAACCTCACTGCATGCAGGCAAAGACACGAATTGATCACTCAAACCTCATTGAACAGTTGATCAGAGCACTGCAACTTCAACCTTCCGTTCTGCTGAAGGAGCCTGATGTTTCTATCAATAGCAATCAGTTCCTCCATCCGAATCTCAGACCAGGTGGGTTGTTTGGCTAATATCAACACAAGTAACGTTATTATTATAAAGTCACGCAAGCAAGATTGCTAACCCATCGACCACAGGCATCCAAGGCTACAATGCTGACGTTCAATTGTGTGGTTCATTTGGGTCTCTACACTCCATTGGCCTTCCTACATTGGACTATTATTCTGTCCAACAATTTGTTCCCCAGTTGTGGCTCAACAAACCGGTCGTCTCGGGCGAGTCTCGAGACGTGGAGGCAAACCGGTCGGCATTTGGGCACGGGGGATCCTCGACGATATCTTCCTCTTCGCACGGTTGGCCGAGTTACCGTGATTTGCCTTAGAGATAGAAAGAGCTATTGGTTTTATTACATTGGTCCATCTGCTGAGAAATATATGTTAGTCATAAATAATACAGTGAGTGATTAAACACATCAGGCACGCCTGTCGAGGATATTGCCCCTCGCGTCATCACCATCATTCCTACTGCAACATCGCCCATTACCACGACGACCCCTGCACCGTCGACAACAACCTGTTCCACTTCTAGCAAGCTTCAAATGGTGACCAGCATTTTGAACAAAAGTGTGCAACCAACCATCAGCACTAAACTCCCAATGCCACCTCTTGTTGAGCCACATCATGATTCCAATGACAGGTGATTTTTAGCAATATTTTATTAATACAGTACTTGTCTTGATTGCATTCATCCTGCAAAAGTTTGTTGATTTTTTTTTAGTAAAACAGAAGCACATATTCAAGATGATCAAATGTATTGAATCATATTAAATCAGATGAAAACTTTCTCAAAATAATTCTCATAATAATTCTGATGAACATAAAAATAAACAAAAAACAAATATACAATAAATGCAAATAGTAATATTTTTAATTAAAGTTGCATCTTCATTGCATTTCATTTTTGAGCATAAATCCCATAGGATCTCCTATTTTTGTCATATTTGTCAGTTAAGCTCTACAGAAAGGACTTCTCGCCTTAAAGGTATTAGACCCTTTCAGAAAGTAATTAAAATTGAGTCCTTATACTTCATAGCACAACACACATAAAATGTGGCTCTTGAAAAGGAGCCATTTTTAATTAAAATATTTAATGTTATCTGGTCAGTGCTAGTATCATTATCATATTTAACTTGGTCTCAACTTCAACCAAATTAAAATTTCCTCTAAAAATGTTTATGTTTTTGAAATAATCTTTCAAAAACTATGTCATCAGGTTAAGCATTGTTTCAGAGGAATGGTTAAACAAGGAGGCTCGAGTTTATAGCACGATCTCTCCTCCCCAGTCCTGGTTAATTTTTGCCAAATACCACAAAATTGCAGATCTGCTTATACTTTTCCATACTTTGTTACTTCCTTGAGTGAATTGATTGTCAAATTTTACATCTTAAATTGATATTAAGATTTTATCAATGACATTTCACTTTTCCACTTTGGAAGAATCTCATCAGAAACATTTTGAGGGTCTCTATATATTCTAACAAAATATTCTAACTCTATTTTTCAATTTGGATGTTTATATGGATTTCAGCTAATTAACTAAAACAAACTCATGTTCTGAGAATAAATTCATCACGTGCATCTCGAAGCCCTAAATGACTTTTAGGGATTTTTAATGTTTATATAACACTTTCTGTGGATGTGCAGATTTTAGACATTGAAACATCTCATAATTGAATTTTGAAATCGATCCACCTGTCAGTAGCCCAATGTCCATGGTGTCGTCGTCGTCTCCCGAACCGAGCATCGACGACCATCCGCAGACTTCGGCCTTCTTGTCGACAAATGATCTGCTGCTTCTTCCGGATCTTAAAGTACTTCCGAAGGAAGTTGTCCAAGCTGAAAGCATTCATTACACTCCTGCATGTCAAGATCAGGGTATAGTAGACTACATTCATCCAATTAAGGATTTATATTGTCCTAATGTATTTTGTTTTTTCCTTTTTGATAAGTACAAATAGTCAGAGTTTAGTGTCAAAAGGTTATAATTTTTTTATGAAGTAAATTTATTTTATTTTTGAAATTATTTCACAGAAGCATCTCAGTTGATGGAGGTTTTTGAA
This sequence comes from Hirudo medicinalis, assembly GCA_011800805.1. Lineage (NCBI taxonomy): Eukaryota > Metazoa > Annelida > Clitellata > Hirudinida > Hirudinidae > Hirudo > Hirudo medicinalis. Next base: position 7,939 of record MPNW01000257.1, on the reverse strand, counting down.
GTGAAAAGAGAACTTCAACAGGAGGAGGTGAATGCAATAAGTTTCTGCTCGAATGCTGATGTTCATGGCTTTGACATTACCGTGTGTTTGGTGGTTCCAGATGTCCGTAGACTCCTCGGCCAAAATAGAGGTGGAAGTAAAACCTCCGTTAGTGCCCGATATTCAGGATGACCTTCACGCCTGTTCTGAATCATCGCAGAGGTCCCCCAAGTCGGCCGATCATGTAAGGATCAGTGCCAATAAATTGATATTTGATAATTGATATTACATAATCATTTAATGATGACATTTTTTTCTTGTCAAATATGTGTATTTTGATCTCTCACTCTCTTGTGATGATTATGACGAAGATGAGAGTTACCTGATGTTGGATGCTTTTCTGTTTCAAGGTATCCGTCATGTTGACATTGTCGGTCAGTTCTGCAGAGAACATCAATGGAGTGATTGCAGCCATAGCTAATCTCCTGAAAATAGCAGTCCCTCCAACTTACGAGATCACCAGGAGTCCTTCCCCAAACTCTGACACCAGCAAGATGCCCTGGGTTTCCAATTCCAGACGTACAAATAAATTCCTTTAATCGTTCTTATTTTAATACGCATGTCATATCAAGAAGACTGTTTGTGAAATACTAAATCAACAAATAAAATCAATTTTCATATTTTGTATCCCCTTCAGATCGAGAAACGGCCGTAAACATCCAATCACTGATGAGAACAAAGACCCACTTCTGTAAAAATTGTGATGGGATCATCATCGGACCTGGGGTTAGGAAGCCCAAGTCGGATCTATTTCTTCAAGCTCCGGATAGTGGAAACGAGGTCAGTAATAAATTGGACGATAATTGCACAACTGTTACATTACATAGGTTACTAGTTATCATTAGGGCCGCAGATCAATTAATTTTTTTTAATCGCGATTAGTCTTATTCAGCCAGTCGCTGAGGCAAACAAGCCTGTTTATGTTGTCTGGATCCATGGAGGTACTAAATGGGTGTTTGCTATGTAAATGATGTGTAAAAGACGTACTGCAATGATATTTAAACTCGCATTTACAAACTACAACAGAGTTTGATTTGAAAGTAAATTTACTTCCCAAAATTGACATACCAGTGTTAGTTGTGGTAATCTTTTTTACGCGCAAAAGGGCAACTCTTTGTAAACGAAAAGAAAGTCGGAAGGATACAAAACAAAGACAAAGAGTTGACAAATTTTTGGATGAAAATATAAGAAATATAGAAATATTTTTAAAATAATTTATGAAATTAAAAATATTTAACGAGTTAATCGTCGCGTTAATTATTTTACCTGCAAAATTTTTTAACGCATTAATCTCCTGTTAATGCATATAAATCTGCAGCTGTAGTTATCAGTAATTACTCATTACAGGTTGACAAGGGCGATTTTACATTCTGTGGAACTGCCTGTTGCCTTCACTTTTCCTCCACATGTAGGGATCTGGCCTTGGGAAATGCCATGAAAGATAAACTTTTAAAAACCTTCGCGTCCTCCCTGCCGACCTCGTCGTCTCCTCTGACGTCGCAAGTCGAGATGAAACATTCTTTGGCAGGAGTTTACGATGCCAAATTGTCCGTCATTTATTCGTCCACTTCCATCATTCCATCCACGTCGAGTTCGGCATTTTCCGTCGTCCAACCGAAGTTAGAGGGCATCGATGATTATCCGATGGAAACGTCCACTGTGCATTCTGGCTCCTACAGGGGGCAAGGTACTTTCACTCCACTCTCTTCATCGTCATCGTCACCTATCATAAGTGCTGCTGACTATGGATCCAAGCTGAGCCAGGCCAGGAAGTTTGGCATGAGAGTTCTAAAGCATAAAGCAGTGGGTGATGTCACTGGAGGTCTTTTCAAAGTTAGTTGTTGATGATGATGGTTTTATTATTTTTATAGTTTTATCAGTAAGTTTAAAAACATTAAATCAACATTGTTTAACTTGCTTTCATTTTTAATCACTTTTATTTGTAATTTTCTATTTCTAGAATAAGAGAATGAAGCACGATAGTAGAATTCAGCGATGGAAAAACTTTCTTGTCAAGTCTGAGAAGGTTCAGAAGCTGAGCAGTGAGAAAGAGATCACAGAGGTAGCACAGCATTGTTGTGAACATTGTTGTGCACCAGTAATTGTGGTTAACAGTCATTATACCTTAAAGGACCAAATCACACATTTGCACTAAGTAAAGACAAACAAGACATGCTTTGAACACACAAAAAACATTTGTTTGTTTCAGATCATGGAAAAACAGGGCTCCATAATAAGAGTCAAAGCAAAACTTCCAGATGCAAGGTCCTGCATTCTCTGCAAGAGCTCTGGTGATGCTGATACTAATGGACCTGGAAGGTGGGCGAATGTGTTATCGAACTTGGTCATTATGTTCCGTGGATAGCTAGTCATTTATTTATTGTAAGATTGTTGCTGTTCATGAATATTGATGATAATAATTACATTAATAACTGTTAATTTATATGGCACCATGTGCATGGCATCAGATATGCACCTAATGTCACTTACATAAGCAATTTCATGTCCTTTTTTTATCTCTCCTGTAACCACCTTATCTGGCTAATCTGACATCTGTCCGTTCCACCGTTGACACGACTTCTGCTCTCACAAGCAGTCTGATCCTCTCTCATCCGGACTTCTGCAACTCTCTTCTCTAAGGCACATTTGCCTCTCTTAGCCATTCTTTCAAAGCACCCAAAATAATATAGCAAAACTCGTCCTCCCAACCTCACGTATTATTATTATTGTTGTTGTTGTTGTTATTATTATTATCATTATTTGTGTGCAATTCGATGACATTTTACACTTTTTTGCTTCAATAAATACAGTTTTGATAAAATTAATCATTTAAAACTCGTTAGTCTTCATCCAATTTTTATTACCTTGTTGTTCATATTAGCGGCTTATTACTATTTACTATTGTAATGTTTTCTGAAGACTTCTTCTCTTGAATGCGGACAAATGGGTGCACCTCAACTGTGCCCTCTGGTCGTACGAGGTGTACGAGACCATGAACGGAGCACTGGTGAACGTGGACCATGCCTGCAGGAGAGGCATGCCCAAGAAATGTGTCGTCTGCAACACCTTAGGAGCAACCATCACTTGTTTCCAACCACGTTGTTCGAACCAGTATCACCTCGACTGCGCAATTAAGGATAAAGCGGTTTTCTATCAGGACAAGGTTTTTATTTATCTTGCATCTTTTATTTGTCCTTGTGTGCAATTATAATTAAATGATTGGATGGTGATAATTAAATATCGTAAATAGATACAAGGATCTTGATTTAACTCTTCTCCAAGTTAATCATCTTAATGGGTCTTCCAAAGAAAGTATTTGATTCCATTCAGACGATCATCTGCCACCAGCATGCAAACAGGGCCGACACCTCGAACGTTCTCTCGTCTCTCTCCGTATTCAGAAGAGTTTACGTCAATAGGGATGAAGATAAACAAGTCGCCAAGTTTGTCTTTATTTATTTCTTTATTTGATTACATATACTTATTGGTTTGTCTTTCAGACTGAATTATATTAAGAACATGCTATGGTTGTTGTGATGTTATAAACATATATTATTTTGGCGGTAGTTGCGATCGTTAAAGGCCAATGGTTTGTTTGTCTTCAGAATGATGCAGCACGAAGACAGAAAGTGCATGTTGAGGGTTGGAAGCCTCATTGTCCATAACATGGGACAACTCTTGCTCCATCAAATACAGAGTGGCGCCTTCAACAATCACGATTATATTTTTCCCGTCGGTTCATTTTACATTACAAATATTTGCTATGACGAGCTTATAATAAATAAACGAGAGCAATAAATAAATTGTGCATCAAATGTCATTCTGCTCAGCGATGACACCTCTCCATCTTCATTTTAGGTTGGCTTCAAGAGCTCCAGATTTTACTGGAGCTATAGGCAGATGAATAAGAGGTGCAGATACATTTGCAAGATCGAGGACAAAGAAGGCCTGCCAGAGTTCTCGGTCACGGTGTTTGAAAAGGGATTCGAACAGCTTATTTTTAAGTCACATACTTGCAAAGGTAAAGAAATATATTGAGTTTTACCTCCACATGAATCATAGTGTTAAACCTGTTAATATTCTTAGACTTTAGAGTCTTAAACCCCTTTTATATATGTGATTTTACAGGTGCATGGTTAAACATTTTGGAGCCTCTTGAGAAGATGAGGAGAGACAACGACCTGGTCAAGAACTTTCCTTCTTATCTGTCCGGTGAAGATCTCTTCGGACTGACCGAGCCATCCATTTTAAAACTCATTGAATCGGTGGGTCCATCCTAGCTCTGGTGTTCGCAGTTTTGTGCATTTCCTTATCAATCAATTAATGATGTCATGTGGCCTTTTTTGTTTTTAACAATGCAGTTCTTATCATTTTTAGAAGACTTCAATTAATTCTAGTCATTAAATAAGACATTAATGATTCTTTTGGCATGAAGCTGCCAGGCATAGAGCTGTTATCCGGTTACAACTTCAAGTATGGAAGGACTCCATTGTATAAGTTGCCCCTTGCGGTCAATCCTTCTGGTTGTGCCAGGACCGAGCCAAAATTGAGAACACATTTTAAAAGGTTGTTTTTTTTAGTGTTTATTTATTAAGTTAAGATAAAAATTATTACATTTGACAATAATTATCACGTAATAATTTAATGTCCTTTTGTTGACCTTTAGATGTGTAAAATTCATACATAAAATAAAATAGATTAGATTTCTTTAGACAACTAGAAAAAAAAATCATGTTTCTAATTGTTGTTAAAATGACTTGCATTTTTTCCTGGGTGGGACATCAGATTTGCACCATTAACTCTGTGTTCCTCCAGGCCACAGACACTGCACAGCGGCAGCAGCTCACGAATCTTCCGACAACTGTCAGCCTCGTTCGGTCGGGTGACAATAGTTCTCCGTACCTGAAGCAATTTGTGCATTCAAAGGCACAGCAGTACAGAAGATTAAAAAATGAATGGAGAACAAATGTTTACCTGAGAAGATCTAACATTCAGGTGTGTTGTTTGTGATATCACATTACTTTCACCAGCTTAGCAATGGAAGAAGAAGAGTTCATGAAAATCATTTCTAATTATGAAGCTGATGATGAATGAGCCCAACAATATTGTTAATTATGCTTCCCTGAGTAAGATTTACAAATAGCATCATTTAGAAATAACTATTTCATTTTTAATTGGTTGAAGATTGCTTCTAAGAAAACAATTTGGTCACAATAATTTAATTGCAATTTAGTTGTATGAAGAAATTGATGATAACTAAATAACTATATAGAAAACAAGATTACTCCTGGTCTTGTTAATTCATTTGGCAATCATTGTTCTAACAGGGGCTTGGGTTGTTTGCTGCTCGAGAGTTGGAGAAACACACCATGGTCATCGAGTATATAGGAGAATTGATCAGGACCGAGGTTTCAGAGAATAGGGAGAAAATCTACAACAAGAATGTGAGTCGAGCAATGCCCTGCTTTGAATTATTATTTTTGGGTTTAATGCACTTGAAATTGAATTATTGAAAAATGTTTAGAATCGTGGGGTGTACATGTTCCGAATCAACGAGACAAACTACGTAGTCGATGCAACGATGTGTGGGGGGCCAGCTCGATATATCAATCACTCCTGCAATCCAAACTGTGTTGCTGAACTCGTGCCCTTTGAGAAGGAGAAAGATCACAAAATCATCATCATAACTAAGCGTAAAATTGCCCAAGGAGAGGAGGTTAGCATAGATTATTTTCATTTGTCAGGTGAATTGGTCGTTTTGAAATTCTTTCTTCTATTTTAACTAGCTCTGCTATGACTACAAGTTCGACGTTGAGGACGACCAGCACAAGATCCCATGCCTCTGTGGTGCTCCAAACTGTAGGAAGTGGATGAATTGATGAATGTAAAATGACTAATAATTTGCACATAATGAAGCCACCCGGGATTTATAAGTCGGAGCTTGTAAACGAAATCGTGTTCTCTCTCTCTCTCTTTCTCTCTCTCTCTCTCTCGATAAACAGTCTTGTACATGTTCATCATTGGTGCTGGCATTCTTAACTTTGTAATGTTTTATGTCAAGATGGAAAGATATTGTCGGTCTTACTACTTCACTGCATCGAAGCCATCCATCTTGCACAGACTATGCAATCTAATGTAAATAACCACACACCAATTCTTTCTGAACTTTCAAAAGTAACTTCAAGTTGATTTTTTCTCATGCCCTATCTTTGGGATTTTTTTGTATCAAAGTGTGGATTTATTTTTGAATCATGTTGCATCAGAATTGTTATGATTTTTTTTTTGTTTTTTATGAGTCAAACTCCACAAGATTGAGTTGAATGCCGAATTTTGTAAATTATCCCGTCTTAATGGTGGGACTCTATTGACTCAAATTGGCATGGAAAAATCTACCTAAGGATATTTTGAAGGCTCTTGCAACATAATGGAACTGAGGATTGTTGATTTTAGTCAGTTTTATTTCACTTTTACTTGAATGTAAAATCATGTTCTGATTTGGCATTTGGAATCATTAATTTGCCATTCGTGTCATTGTGTGCCTTTAATTCCATTCAACTCAAAGCAATTATCCTGAGGCATGCTAACAACAGCACAAGCTCAAGAAAATAGCTGATGACCCTGACATAAATTTCACTTAAGCAGTCAGATGGCCAGCAGGCAAAGAATAAATGATTTGATGCAAAGGGGTTGGTTTCTAAGCCCAATGTATTTAACACAAGAATTACACATAAAACAACCAAAAATAAGCATGGAATAATTGGTAATGGGTCCACAAAGGACTGATTGAAATTTAATTGCTGGGAAGCTTTTAATGGAATGAGGTGAGGAGTGACATGATCAACAATAATCGATCGCATTTAATTGGCTCGAGAAACTAATGTCCATCAAATAATCAAAATCCGAGCTGTGAAAAACACCAGAGGAAGATTTAATATTGCCATTTCAATTAATTGAGAATCTACAACTATACTTCATGATTTCTATGCAGGAATAAGTCTTGTAGTTATAATATTAAAATAAATATTAATAGCTTAATAACAATTACGCAACATACAACCAATCACAAAGCATGAAAATTGAAGGCTGACATGACACTGTTGGAATATATCAGACTTCAACAAAAAGAATCTTAAAAATTGGTCCCAAGCAATTTGTAAATATTAGAATCCTAAATCCAAAGCACCATTTATTCAACTTGCAAAGTCACAAAATACAAGAAAGGGTCCAAAGATGACAGAATGTCACCACCAAATGCCACAAGGCATCATAATAGGCACAATAGGTTCAAATTATTGTAATCCAAACACAAAGCAGATATTTTGGTCTTAATCAACTGGTTGAATGGGAAGGTTTTCAATGACAGCCCTCATGAAAGAGGCTGCTGCCAATGCTGCATAAGGCTGCCACACGACATTCTTTGTTCCGTCGTAATAGTCGCTCACTCCTCTGATGAGGATGAAGCTATCCTTCCTGTTTCCAACAATTGATTCCAATACCTGGCAACACACATTCATAAAAGCTTATATACTGCAGGATCTATTTATAAATCAATTTTGAGAAATTACGTATAATTTACATTTGATTGCCTCTCACACTATGCAAATGGCGCATTATAAATTAACTATTATTATTACATATAATTGCATTGCAAAGCTATGTTAAGCATTAACAAAGTAAAACATGGCCAACAAAATCCCTTAAAAACTGAGTTATTACACAAAAAACACTAGTATGGTGTCTTGATGATGATGATGATGGTGATGATGATGGTGGTGATGATGATGATGATGATGATGATGATGATGATGATGATGATGATGATGATGATGATGATGATGATGATGATATAATAATCAATTAGATCAAATGGCCAGCATGTTAACAGCAATCATCCAAAGCC